>CANYCX011472294.1:0-10438 GCA_948193385.1 Breynia disticha f. nivosa | reverse complement strand
CCGCTTTTCAATTTTTGGAAACTTGGCACAGATGAACTTCCAGGTGGAATATGATCTACAAGGAAAGAAAGTCTCTTTTGCTCCAGCAGATTGCACACAGAAATAATTGTTCATGTGATTCTAGTAATAGTCCTGTTTATTTCAAAGTTGTTGTTAGAATTATGCCTTTAAGTTTGAATAAAAAGAAGAACTAGTCTTTAGGCTAGTTTCATGAGTTTTAGAAATTTGTTTTTAAATATTTGAATTTTATTGTTAAAATATGCCTATAAATATGTATAATGCTCATGCAAATTAAAATTACAATTCCATGAATAAACTCTCCTTATTCCCATAACCAAAACCCAACAGTTGTAACCAATTTAATAGCAAAGCTTAGCAAGGTCACATATGAAATCAATGAATACCTATTGATATGGAGTCATTAGTTTTTTTCAATTACCTAAACATTAGTGTTAATCAAATTAAAACCTCACTATTATCTGTATGGCTCCAATGATTGAATGGCCTTGATATTTTTTTTCTTAACAGTTTTTCCTCATTGACAGAGTCCTAGCAATCACTAAATTTAATCATTTTCTGTTTTCACTAGAGGATGGCAATAAAGCTTGACTTCTTAAGTCGTTGGAGTTTAGCAAGAAAAATACAAATCATGATTCTAAGAAACTTACATTTATCTTCCATAGTCACATCAACAGGGAAGAAAAATAAAAGAAATGGTCGTTGGATTATTCGATCAAGTTCACACTATCACAATCTTGTAGGAACAACTCATATAGATGTGAACAAATTTGGTGGAATTGCCAGAAAGATATATAATGACAGATTGAAACCATTTTGACACCGAGAAAAAATGAAAATGCAGAAGTTACTTTATTTTCTGCTAGTAATCTTCTCAAACCATGCAATTCAATTTCTAGTTGAAGCTACAACTGGCTTCAGCATTAATCTTATTCACCATGATTCCCCACTTTCTCCGTTTTACAACAGCTCGCTAACTCCATCGCAAATCCTGCAAAAAGCTGCGCTTCGCTCCATGGCTCGACTCCAATACTTGGACTTGATTAGAGCCGAAGATACTGTCAAGTCAACTCTTTTTCCGGAACCAGGCGATTACTTGATGGAAATATCTTTTGGAACTCCACCTGTTTCATTTCATGCTATAGCTGATACTGGAAGTGACCTTATTTGGCTAAAATGCACCTCCTGTCAAGGATGCTTTAACCCACAAGGCTCTTTAACGTACGCTCAGGTTCCTTGCTACACAGGGTATTGTCAGTTATTACCCCCTGGATATCGCACCTGCAGTGTGAACTATAAGTGTTTATATAGATACATCTATGGAGGAGGGGCTACCGAAGGCATTATGAGCACTGACACTATTAGCCTTGATTCTACTTCCGGTCAGGTTGTTGCTTTTCCTGGATCAATTTTCGGCTGCAGTAGCAGAAGCGAAGGCGATGTTACTACAGCTATAGGGCTAGTTGGACTAGGAGGAGGGCCATTGTCATTGATCTCTCAATTGGGTCCTCGAATCGATTACAAATTTGCGTATTGTTTGACTCCATATTCATCTAAATCTACCAGCACATTGAGATTCGGACAAGATGCAGTTATACATGATCCACAAGTTGTATCCACGCCTCTTTTACCAGATCCTAACAATCCTACCTTTTACTACATTAGTCTTCAAGGTATCAGTGTCAGACAATCCTCCACGCAGACACGTCAGCGTCCGGGCAATATCTTCATAGATTCTGGAACAACATTAACATTCTTAGAACCTAGTTTTTACAGTGAAGTAGAAGATATTGTTTTACAGGCTATTGGAGTCCAACCTGCGCAAGGAAACACTGAACCATTCAAGCTATGTTATGCAGCAAATTCTGTTGCTCATTTTCCTGATATGGTGTTCAAGTTTGATGGTGCTGATCTAATCTTGAAACCAATAAATACGTTCCGAAACCTTGGGAATGGTCTTGTTTGCATGACTATAGTCCCTAGCAGAGGCCAAATTTCAATTTTTGGGAACTTGGCGCATGTGAATTTTCAGGTGGAGTATGACCTCCAAGCAGAGAAGTTGTCTTTTGCTCCAGCAGATTGCACCCAGAAATAGTTGCTTCTGTAGTACCATTGATTATGAAACAAAGCCAAAAAGATAAATGATGATTATTAAGAGCGACGGTCGGTTGATGGGTCCTCGGCTAGGCACCGGCTCTCTGTCCGATTTCTTAGGGTAAGGCACGGGTTCCTACTTATCCTGTTATTAGGTGATAACGGATCAACTGTTATCATATAAGAATTACCAGAGAATGAGTACTTCTCTTGTTACTTTTTACTTTCTATTGTTGGTGGCTTTTTGTATCACGTGTGTTACGATGCAATAGATCTTTTTTGTAGCTTCTTTTTCTTGATAAACACAGTATGTAATTTAAACTTTAATCACAGCCATTGATATGGATTGTCTTTTTATGGTGCTTTTCACTGTAACTGTCGTATATATTATGTGATGTTAAGAAAGATTCATCTTTTTGTTGCAGGAAAAGTATGAACTATGAAACTCAAATACAGATTTGTGTCACATGAATGAATGAAAAAGTATGTAATGGCAAGTTGATTAAAAGGGACTTATTATCTCCAAGTTTATTGTAATAAGAGTTGAAAGGGTATAATATTTTGTCGTCTATGTACTATATGCATATCTATTTTTAGTTTCATGTATTTTTCAACCAATTGTAATGATCCCAACACGCTAGTAATTTTTTATAGTCTCAAAAATTTTTAAATAATAGATGTCATATCAGCAAAATTAACATATTTATGAAAAAATTAGAAAACATTACAATTGTTTGTAAAAACACAAGAACCTGAGAAATATTTTCAAATAGACATCAATTTATTTTTCCAATTTCGCACTCAAAATAGGAGTGTAATAAAATATATGTAAATACAATGTAAACTAGAATATTAGTTCTTAATATAATCAAACTTAAATTAACATGACCATAAAACAAAAGCAATCAAACTCAAATAAACCAAGAACAAAAAATAAATAACAAAAAGAAAAAAAAAAGCATGAGCAAGAAAAATCATTCTAAATTTCATTTTCTCGAGTTCAGGATGGTGAAGTTGATGACTCATTCTTGGTCTTGAATCGGTACAGAATCCTCTTTTTCTTGAACGTACCATTCTCAATCGTAATCACAATCTTTCCAGTCTCATTGTTCTTGTAAGAATTACGAATGCTCGATTCCTGCCATGGAATTTTCCTTCCTTTCTGAACTATTATCGTGTATGATCCTTCTGCACTTGGCACGAACTCTTCTTTGTAGTTCACTTCCCATCCATTTACTGTTAAATCCCATGTTAATGTGCTTCCTGCCTGTTTTGATTCATGCAAATGTAAGAAACTGTCATCAGGAATTTGATAAAGAATTAAGAATTGTATTCACCTCAGTTGCAGGAATTTCAATGGTTTCTGTTCCTCCTGACTTGATGAAAGTCTCTTTTGCAGTGTCTGTGACGAAGAAATTTGTGTCGTTTTCGCGCCTGAGGCCGCCGTACTGGACTGGAATTTCCTCTGCAGAAATGTATCTGGAAAAAAGGTTTCTAGTGGTTAAAGCATTTTCAAGTACAATTACATAGAGATATGTTGGAGATTGGATTCTCGTTACTTGAGTAAGGTGTCGAAGACTCTGGCTGAACGCGAGTAAATGAATTTGTTCTTGGTTCTCTGTGTAAAGGACGGCGAAAACACGGCACTGAAGGCATAGTACCAGAATGGAACATTGATGAAGATCTGCAACACAGATCAGTATGAAACTCCATGATCAATCATGAATCGAATTCGGGTTGGATTGAAAATTTTAAACAAGATCAGAGCGGTATAGTGTGGAGTAACGCTTACAACTTTCGCTGCGAATTCCGGATAATTATCCTGAAGAAGCTCAACAGCTTTTCTTGTAGCAGTTCGGACATCTTTCTTGGTAGGCAAGGGAGTGTTCTTCAGATCATTGATCTGAACCATTGAGGAAACAGCTCCAGGATTGAAATCAAGCCTCTGAACACCTTTCTCCATGAGCTGAACTCTCCATCTCAAGAACTTCTCACGCTTCTCCTCATTCCCTAAAGCTTTGCTGTACATCTCATCGTTGCCAAGTGCTCCAAAAACATTGTAACAGACAGGATGTCCTTCTCGATCAGAGCCTTCCATGAAAGCTGTGGAGTTAAAATCAGCTTCAAAATATTCGTTCAGGATTGAGTCAATGGTGTTTTGCTTCCTCCATTGGAGGGAGTTTCTCAACATCTCAAATGCTTCATTCACCTTGAAGTCTCTAGCCCTCAAAAACTTCAATAAGATCACATCTGTACGCTTATCAGCTTTGCTAGATAACAATGGCACTCCCCATATTGCTATGTCTTTGTCAATAACTTCTTCCTCCATAGCCTTTACACTTTCCTTCGCCTCGCTTTCCTCTGAGTTTTCATTTGCAGCTTCTTTCGGCTTCAGTTCTTCTTCCTGCAAAACTTCTTGTAAAGCTTCTTCCTTCTGCTCTTTCTTATCTTCTTCAGAAACGGCTTCTTTCTTCTCAGCTTCTTCTGTCACAGATTTTTCTTGTGCTTTTGAGTCTTTCTCAACTGATTCTTCCTTCTCTTTCTCTTTCTTCTCTTTAAATAACTTGTTCGTCAGAATAGCTTCCTCTACCTTGGATCGCAAGGCAACCAACGCCTTCTTTTCGTGTTCTTTCAGATCAGAAGGAAGATTACTTTCTTCCTTGAACGAGGAACTCTTCTCAACTCCAATTGTAGATGAACCTGCACCTTCACTTTCACCATCAACCTTCCTCTCTTCACTCCCCACCATTACTTCCTTTCCTTTACCACCATCCTTCTCTTCAACAACAACCTCATTCTTAGATTCTTCCTTCTCTTCATTCTTTTCAACATTCACCTCCACATCCCTCGTTACTTCCTTCTCATGTTCCGGTTTCGTATCAACATTCTGCTCCACATTACTGGATTCTTCCTTCTCCAGTTCCCGTTTCGGATCAACATTCTGCTCCACATTATAGGGTTCTTCCTTCTCATGTTCCGGTTTGGGATCAACATCCTGCTCCACATTATTGGGTTCTTCCTCCTTAGCAACCTCTTCATTCTTGATAATCTCCTGCTTAGCAATCTCTTCATTCTTGATAATCTCTTGCTCCATCTTATTCTCTTCTAATTTTTCTTCAGCAGACATAGTTGTGTGAAATGTTTTTGTCTTGATTTCAGAGATGAGCTTTGTGAGTTGAATAAGTGGAGAGGAAGTGAAAAGCAATGGCTTGAATTGGAGGAAAATAAGGTGAAGAAAGAAAGGAAAACCTCACATCTCCCCTGTTTTTCTCCTCTGTTTTCTCTGCTTTTCTATATTTGGTTGGTTAATACAGACCTTCTGATTTTTTTATTACCTCACGGCTTCCTTCTTGCTTTGAATTTTCAAACTAGCTAAATCTGAGAAGGAAAAAAAACAAGTTATGGATTAAATCAAATATTTAAATTCAATTATTAATTGTGCATTATTTATTAACATCAATTTTATAAAAATCTGTCTGAACAGATCGATTGAGCCAGCCACTAGTCTAAATTCGGTTTTATAATTCACGCCGGTCTGTAAACGAATCGGTATCAAACTGAAAACAATCGGTTCAATTGGTTTTTGCGTGAGCGTGTGTGTATATATATATATAATTTTTAAATTATCGATTCGACTAATAAATTAAGTTAAAAAAATAATTTTTGCATAAGAAAATCTTTGCACTCGAGTTATATATTTATATAGTCATATTATTAATATTTGGTCCTATTTTATATTTATCAATAAGATTGGAAATTAAATTTCGTAACTTTTAATAATTTAAAAAGTTTATGACAGAAATAAAAAATTTTGCAAAATTTTGCCTCCTATTATAGAATTAATTAATATGATAGTATTATTTTAGGACAAAGTAAAATATCATAAATTTTTTAATAGGAAAGAAATTAATTTAGAGGGGAAAAATCCCATGAAAGTTCATATGAAAATGTAACAAAACGATTAAAAAATTTCTAAAAAATAGAAACAAAAAAAAAGCACAGAAACTATAAAAATACATTTGGGATCCTCTCTTTAAGACGACGACGTCGTCTTTAATCATTTCAAAGAGTGTTTTGACAAGGCTTTACCAACTCACAAGTGGCTCTTGTGTTGAGTTAGCGGTTGAAAATTGGAAATGAAATTTGGAATCGAATCGTCTACTACACGGTCTAATTTCAGTTTCTATTTTCTTTAAACTATGAATCACCGATTTTGATCGTAAACCACTATTTTAAACTAAAACCTTCTGTTCGAACCGCTATTTTCAAATTCTTTGTGTACAAAAGCTCTGTCAAGATATGATGTTTCAGTGTTTCCTATCCTCATCAAATTTATATGTATTTACTAAAACAAATTATTATATCACAAAGAAAAGGCTGCATCATCGCGACGGAGCTGACATTTGGTTTAACCTTTATAACGTCAGCACTATTTAAATTTCTAAAATAGCATAATAATAAATAAAAAATTTGCTACGTTTTAATTCTGAAATATAAACGTAAAAACTACTTAGCAAGGACAGCATATGATACCATTTTATCTGATTTCATTTTTCTTAGTTATATAAATACTTTTAACAAATTTTCTTTTCCTCAGAATATATATGTGCTCAAGTGAGGAATTTTTTGTTGATTTTAGTATTATCATATCCGCAATTTAGTATTCTATTTTTTCTTCAAAGAATCACTTTGAGTACTCTATTTCATCCACATATCAAATAAACAGTCAAGAATCGATCTTAAAAAAATAACGGTCCATATTTTTATTAAAACAATAAATAAAAAATAGGCGGGAAGCGTTCCACTAATCGGGACGCGCATTGCTTATGCTCTTACGCCAAATTCTCCCTTGCTTGCTGCACAAACTGGTTTCTTAGATTCTCATAAAGGAATACAACAGAGAAAGCTGGAAGTCCTGGTATAATAGAACTGGATCAGGTGTATTTTGAATGAGAATTTACCCCAGAAATTCTGAGAGAGAAGCTGGTTTTTATTGAACAATATACATAATTCTGTATATATTATGTTTAAGAAGAGAAAATTATACATCTTACAAAACTTTATAGTAAGCTATTATAAATGACATCTTAAACAGAACAGTGCATCTGGGTAGCCTGGGAAAAAGAATAACAAATCACCTCATCACACCAGTCCTCGTAGCGTTCCCCAGCGACCGGAGTTTTCTTCGTTTACCAAGAAAACTGCATCAATGATTAGAACAAAGATGAAATGAGAGGACATGAACATTCTAATGTAAATGCAGGAATGCTGAGTTTGATGTTTATAATTATACCAGCTTCTTCTTTTTCTTCTTCTTTTCGAGATAAGCCACCAGTTCATCCTGACGAGAAAGCGATTCCTCCAGTGCCTGAACAATGAAAGTAGTTGATAGATGTTATTCGGCTATTTATCACGGAAAAGAATAGTTTTGGCTCATCGCAATTGTCAGGAATTTAATTTCCTGGGTTACTATAAAGAATGATTACCTTCTTTGTTGCCATAAGCTCTTGCTCCAAAACACCAACGCGGCTCAATGCAGTATTCAACATTTCTTCCTTTTCAGGAGGCATGGCAGGTTGCATGCTCATAGCATTCGCTTTCTCTTCAAGTTCAGCCATGCGCTTCATTACAGCCAAGAATTCATCACCAGAGATGGATGGTACATGTGCCTTTTGCACATGGTCCTTCATTGGTGCCTCATCGTCACAGCCGACTGCAGATTTGGAGTAGAGGGTGGCATCAGTCAACTTCCTTGGCATGTTGCGAGTCACCCTGATCATGGTCACAATGCCTGTGACAAAAGCCATGACACCAGTAACAAGGGGAGAGCCTACCCCTTCTTGAACTTTACGAGCATCGAATTTGGTGTAATACTCTGCAGCAGAAGGTAGAGCATACTCAATTATTTTGCATAGAAAACAAGAAAGAGCAGGACATGAAATTATTCTGCTAATTTAGTTTGCTCGCATTTCAGGAGTACGAATCACAGTGAAGTAAAATTCAATAGTACCGTCAGAAAGAGCCAACTTCTCCCTGTCCACCATTTGGTTCCAAGGCATATCCACAGTTTTATCAACAAATTGGCTATATTCCTCGAACTTGCGAGAAGCCTGCGCAATTTATTTTTCATTGTGACATTATTTCAGTAGAAGCAAACATAAGACATCACTCAAGTTTGAGAGGATATCATTTCAGCAGAAGTCCGAAATATAGTTGTATGAGAAATTTCCGAAACTCACCTTTAAAACAAGAACAGGAGAGGCTTGAGGGTGATCCATATGATCTCCAGCAAACTTCTGAGAGGCCACTTTGAAGGGCTCAGTTCCCTACAGACGTCAAAATGTGATTTGAGCTAAACAATCAACAAAAATCTATTGAAAACAAATTCAAAGATTAGAGAAAAACGGTTAACATAAATGAATGATATAGAATTAATACCTTGGAGTAGACTGTCTCATCTTCCGGGATAGTCTTCTCTTCAATAGTCACAGCCGTGCATTTCTTTGCACATTTGTGGTCACCATTTTGAACCATCTTCAAGTACATAAATCAAGTATTTATATGGACGTATAAACAAGGATAATATTCATTGAAAAGAGAATAAACGTTAAGATGAAGACAAGATCACCTTCAATATCTCAGGGTCGTTCCACGGTCCCTTATCGGAACGCATGCATCCTCCCTTGTCAGCACAAGTGCAGGTGCCACCCAAAAACTCTGGCAACTCACTAACAAAAAGCAAAGACACCATAAAAGAAGAAGAAAAATTAGGCACAATCAAACCATAGCTTATTAGATCATTTAGGGAAAGAAATGTAATGTGCACGTAAAAATGGTCAGAACTAACCTGGCATCAATGATCTCCAGCAACTTGCTCTGATATTTGTTGCCAAGTACATGGATTTTAGATGTGGTCTTGGGGTCAAGGAAAGATTTAATAGTGTTCCACAACATTCTGAACCCTGAACCAGCATTGATAATGAACATGCGGTTCAATGTCTGCTCAAAAACAAAGAGATTAAGAGAAGTCACCAAAAGAAATTTCATCATAAATCGAGATGGGTAAAGCAGTAAGTACCTCAGGATAGTTGTCACCATCAACTTTCTGAAGGCGAGTGATGAGATCCCTTGCAGCTTTGTTGAAATTTTTCAAGCCCTGCAGAAGTCAATTTAACCGTAAATGAATATTTTTGACAAAAAGAACTATATAAGCACAAGTACTGTATTTGAGTGTTTTCACATACCACTCCTTGGACATCCAAGATGGTGGTGCTTTGATCGATGTGCTTCCTTGCAGCAATGGAGCAAGCTGGAAGCTTGGTAGCAAAAGTCCTCTCGAACTCTTGTACGTGGTAGTTGACATAGCGGTCCATGGTTGTGACTTGCAACAGTTTGGTTGGATCTACTTGACCTAATCTCTCTATGTACACAGGCCTTCCTTCCTTGTCCACACCATGATGCCCTTGTGGATAATATTGGACGACTTCATCAATTTCATTGAATTCAAAATCCTGAGAAAATTAAAACAACCAAATTTTAGGAAAAGAAAATCACGGATTTCAGGAAACAATTTCTCCAACAGGGAAAATCATAACAATTTCTACAACAAAAATGAATATTTACCTCCATTATGGTATCTGCACCAAATTCTTTTCTCCATTGAAGCATATCAGACCACATTTGTTTAGTTTTCTCGATGTCAAATTTTCTGGCCTTCAAGAACCTGCACATGTGTTATAGCTATTAGCTTCATCTGGATAACTGTATATAATCTTTAAAAGAGAAATTTGGTAACACAAATAGCCCTTAAATAGGAATTTGAGCATGTCGAGAAGATTGTAGCTCCTATTACATCATAATTTAGAACATTAAACTGACTTCTTTCAAACAATTGCAAATAACTTTTTGGCACTAAAAATGTTATCACATATAAATTCTCCTGTACACTCATCAACTATAAGAATCTCAAATTTTAAAGATATTTCAGCCACTCTATACTATTGATTCTACCGATCTCTACCTGCAAATCAGCACTCTGTTAACAAGCACTAAAGAAGCCAATAAGTTAAGGCAAAAAGATCAAAACCTGAGCATCATATGGTAATCATCATGTTTCGAGGGTAGTAGCTCCTCCAAAATAAGTACTTGACGGAAAGAGTCAACAGCTTTCACTTCTTCAGCGTCATGGAGGTCCTCGATCTCAATAGACATGACTTTGCTACTTCTACGACCCTTTCTGGTTAATGAATGCCTGAACTTGTTGGAAGCATTGATGGCCTTCTGCTTCAAAGAATCAATTCTTGTCCTTTTCTCATCCCCACAATGT
>CANYCX011472037.1:0-12167 GCA_948193385.1 Breynia disticha f. nivosa | reverse complement strand
GAAGTTTAGGGTTTGGGTTATATGATTTGATTGCAGTGAGGTTCTGTATTGTGTTTTTGTGTTTTAAATTTTGTTTATTGTTTTTTTAGGTGAAGGCTACCATCGAGGATATGGAATTTGAGCTTCCTTGAAGGAAATTTGTGATTTTTGAACTAATTTTGTATTTTTGATAATGTATGGTTATTTGTGATTTTTAGAATATTTATTTTTTTATTAATGGTTATGATGTATCATGTATGGTATATTGGTATTAAGTGTATAAACGAGCTTGTAAATGAGCTTGAAAGGCAACAACATAAACGAACTTGTAAACGAGCGTGAAAGGAAACAATATAAACGAGCTTTTAAACGAGCTTAAAAGGCAAAAATATAAACGAGCTTCTAAACGAGCTTGAAAAGTTACAACATAAACGAGCTTTGCGAGCTTAAGCTCGTTTACTGCATAAACAAGCTCGAGCTCGAGCCGAGCTCGGGTAGCTCGCGAGCTTTACGAGCTCGAGCCCGAGCCGAGCTTGAGCATTGATTTCTCCAATTTAACGAGTTTGAGCTCGGCTCGGGCTCGTTTCCAAATAGTGCTGAGACGAGCTTGAGCAGTTCAATACTCGGCTCGGCTCGGCTCGTTTACACCCCTACGTCTTATATATGTAGGAAAGTGAGGACCTTGAAAAAAGGCAATTAGTTTTGTTAAAGTTGGTACCAACACACTTCTACATATTGTACTTTAGTCCTCAAAATTTTCAACAAAGTCTTTGTTCAGCACTCAATTTTGATGGAAAAGAATATTATTTCATGATTATTCTCTTCCGAAGTCATTAAAGTGAGTCCAATAAAAATGACTTGTTAAAAACTTAACATCGAATGATTTCACCAATAGCATAAAAATTGTTTTTATCATCTGCAGGGCAGGAAGAACCAGAAACTCTTCTGGCTACCGGCGATTGCTCCTTTGATTTCAGTTGTTTTATCAACTCTCATCGTTTTCCTGACGAGAGCAGATAAACATGGAGTGAAGATCATAAAACACATCAAATGAGGCTTGAATCCAAGCTCAGTCCACCAAATACAGTTCACTGATCCCCATCTTGGTCAAGTGGCTAAAATCGGACTCGTCACAGCTCTCATTGCACTTACGGTTACCATTATGTCAATATTTCGCTGGAAGGATGGTCGCGAATAGGTGTTATTTCGCTGAAAGGATAGTCGCAAATAAGTATGGATGTCCGCTTGTTTGTGGGTTCGTATTGCCTAATCAACTTCGGACTTTGTGGTGAAGTTAAGTTAAGCTACGCTGATAATCAACTAAACTAAGTTACTTTACTCCTAAATGTGAAATGCTATAAAGGAATTGAAATACGATAAACATAAATTGCAAGAAGATAACTGCATTAATTTAAAGCCTAAAATTACAATGAAACACTTACAGAGGACGCCTCAGAAGATGACATCTCTGCAATTTTGCAAGTGATCCCTTCGGCACTTTTAGTAAGTGGAAAATATACGCTATGCTACGAGACAAAGGCTACGGAAAGCAGAAAAAATACAAAGTAAAGTTGTGTGTTATGTCGAGAGAGAGCCCATTTTCTGCTTGTCCTCTTGTATTTAAAGGTCTTGCATATGGTTACCTCCACGATCCGATCATTCATGAGCTTTCAAGGATCATGTGCTCAAAACCGCTCAACCGTTCTACTATGTCACGTATGGATCAATTACCTATTTGAATTTTAGCAACTGCTTCAAATAACTGTTTGCGCCTCCCTTAACTAATTTCTTTCCTGTCGAACTCGCGCCACTGACTTATCGAACGCGAGCCTTAATAGGTCTCGTTTGAGCGAACTCCTCTACCCTTCGCTCGCACTGACATCTATACTGTCACTTACGCCGTCACTCGACGCTCTTCTGATTTGTTATCCCACACATCATTTCGCTAGAGTCTTCACAATTCGCTTGTTTCAAAATTCTCCTCGAGTCTAAGGCCTTGCTTCGCTCTCATGTTACCTTTACGCGACAGACTCTCATCACGCTGCGGAGGTGACTATGCTGAACTTCTACGTTTTGTAGGTCAACACATCAAACTTTCTACATATACTTCTCCTTGTTTTGTCGACATTTATATGAAACATTAATGAACAATTAAAAGAAAAGATGCGTTAAAAATTGCAGGAAGCAATTGCAGTAGGTCGATCTTTTGCATCAATAAAAGGGTATCATCTAGATGGAAACAAAGAAATGGTTGCCATGGGATTCATGAACATTGAGAATTTGATTGAATTGATGCAGGTGATTATATCATTTGTCAAGATAATTATCATATCAGTTCGACCAGAGCTGGAAATTCTTGGCAAAATCCCTGGAACCGATGTTTTCGCAGATATTGATCAGTATCCTATGGCAACAAAGACTCCTCCAGCCCTCATAGTCCGGATTAAGTCTGCCATATTTTGCTTTGCAAATGCCACTTTTGTTAGAGAAAAGTAAAGATGCATCACTCCCGTCCTATATTTTTTTTTTTTTTGGTAATAAAAAATGGGTACAAGGGGAGTTCACTTCCGTCCTATATAAAGCTATATATAGTGCACAAACAAGTTTATTTTAACCTTTTTATGTTGTTTTTATGACTAATTTATCGAAGGATAATGAAATGGGCGACTGATTCTGAAGAAAAGAAGGACGAGGAAGATAAAGGAAGAAGTATTCAAGTTGTGATTCTCGACATGTCCAGTTAAGTTTCCATAATGCATGCAGCAATGCTGTCTTCTTTTAGAAGCCATGTTAATTCTTACTTATTCATTTTCGCTTTCAGATTTAACAAGCATTGACACCTCAGGAATCGCCTCCTTAGAAGAACTACAAAGAAACCTTGCTTCTGAAAAAATGGAGGCGTAATAAAAATCTCTCTGTATCTTTTTTTTTTCTTTTAACACTGTACAGATTTTGACAATTCATATATGACTAAAAGAATTATATAGGTAATTCTACGAGAACGGTGAAAATTAATTAAATTACATAATGGGGCCGGGGTTGAAATTTATATACTCTTACAACAATAAATATTTATTTGACTACTCTATTCATAATTCTGTTTTACTTTGTTCTCACATAATTCTGTTCTCGCTCAATAATTTTCCGAATTTTTCTTCAAAACTTTTTCATTTTGACTTTAGTTTTTCTCTTTCTTTGAATATATTTTAGTTGGGTATCACTAATCGAAAGTGGCAAGTGCTTTACAAGTTGAGGCTCTCAAACTTTGTGAGCAAAATTGGTGGGAAGGTGTTCTTGACAATTGGAGAAGATGTTGATTCATGTCTCAGTGCTCAAATAGCTGTGACTTAAGACTCAATAATACGAAAACTAAACCGTTGTGAATTCTAAGTTCTGATGATTGTATATGACACGATACAAATGACACCAGATTATTATTTTTTATTATTTATGCAATAAACAATAATATTTCATAAAAAATAACACAGCACGGTTAGACATACATAACGTGTATTGAAAGTTATACATGTAGGTATCAAAAGTTAGTTCACGACGAAGTGGCAAAGATCTGCATTTTCAAGTGTAGCAGTAGAAAGAGAAATCATTCAATACGACAAGAGTGTGTAAAAGTTGAAACTATTAAATTAATGAATTTATAAATCAATTTATAAAGTAAAATACAATAAAAAAAATAATGAATTTAATCAAAGAATGTACAATTATTTCATATACAATCAATATATATGTGCCTTTCTTGCCCTTCATTCTTTCCAATTTCAATCAACCCAATTGTGTAAAAGGTTCTGTCCAGTTCATGAAGTCATCCATCAGGACGGCATACTCGCCATTCATTTTCTTCTCTCATCATCCATTCTATAAGCTACTGTTCGATCCATTGAAGAACTCAAATTTGCTGTGTTATTGCTCATCTTAGCAGGGAACGAGAGTGCTTAATTAATCTGCTTAGTGATCTGGTCTCTTGAGCTTTGCACAGCAAGCTTTTCACACCTGCCACCTGCAAATCGATTTTATAATATAAGCTTCATTAATTGCAAATGTAGCGAGTGTGAAATTATGAGCAGAAACTGAGGAAGAAGATGGTACCGTTCCAAATCCTCTCCTTGCATATGGAAGTGGTCTATGGTATGAAATGGTAGTAGTTGGTGGTGATTTTCTGCTGCTTGTTTCTTCTCTACATCCCAAAGTTCCATTGCTTCTGCTTCTGGTTATAATTGTTCCCGAGTTGTTCCATTTTCCGTTCAGAAAACTTGGTAGTGTCGATTCCTTTAATGTCAATAATAACAGTCAAATTTTTCTTAAAATGATTAAACTTTTGCTAAATTATGACTTATTTGTCTTGAGCATACAACTTTTAGTTGCATTCGGATAATGACTTTACCAGAAACAGAACTGTTGCACAGTGCTTGACCACCTCCAGATTCATTCGAACATCATCTAAACTCCTGCTTTATTATGGTTATAAATTATCATTACTCTCAATTTTCTTAAAAAGCGAACCTGAAAACTCCACATTTTTATGCTATAATGTCATTAAGTTGCATATAAATCAGTTAAAATGGAGCATACCTGTGCTTTTGCTGACCGAGCCCAAAATAAGTAGCCAGACTTGCCATCTACACAAACAATATTGAAACTTCGTCTATCAGAATTATTCGAACTGCCAAATTACATGATTTATCTGACTCTTGCTAGAATCATATTGAAATTTAAAACATATGTTATGTGAGTACCTTCATATTACCAGCTCTTCTTCCGAATTTCTCAGACAAAACGCCCAAGGAATCAATCATAGCGACAGGCACAGGTGCAGGCTGACCGATCTCCGCAAATGCCTCCTTAATTCTGACACAATCAAATCTCTGGATATTATGTCCTGACCAAATTCTTCCATTCAGCATGCTGAAGATTTTGTCAGCAACTTCAGTGAATTCAGGTGCTTTTGCAACAGCCGCACGGGTAATCCCGTCGGACCGTCCTGACCTTAATGCAACAACGGATAAGTCATTAGGTCTAATCAGAGTGCTGTAACTTTCGAGCTCAACAAGCTTTCTCGGACAGATTACTATGGCACCAAACTCCAATATATAGAATCGTTGTCCGGATCTGTTTGGCACCGTTGTTTCCAGGTCAAAAAACACAATTTCTGGTTTACCTTCTTGGCTTGTTCCTGGAATCACCATTATTACCAGATTGTTATAGAATTGATGGCTGACTCTTGGTTTCAGGTTTTCTGTGAAATTCTGAAATGTTACATCACATTATAAATGGTTAAATCATCGGTTTGGAAGAAGGGAATTCTTGCTGTTTGAGATTGATTGTCTTGTAGTTCAAGTCAAGATGAAGGCTTTGCATGGATGTGGTGCTTAGCTTCATGGAGATGTTCATTTCATCGCTGGAAACGTACACTTTTTGTTTTTGATGAGTTCGGGCAAACAAGTTTATAACTTCTTCATCAGGTAATTTCAAGAACTTGCCTAAACATGTAGGGGAATATGTGTTACCTATATGAAGGCATTGATGGCCAAGTCGTTTCAATGACGATTCCAATTATAGAAACATTGGATAAGTGGTCAGTTTTGACTCCTACTTATTAGGGATGTAAACGAGTCGGGTACCAACAAAAATTACGCTACCCGAACCCGAATTCATTTAGCAAAATCACTATCCGTACCCCCGAACCCGTTTATACATTACCCGTACCCGTCTCAAACCTGTTTAAAATTACCCGCGGGTACCCGTATCCGTTTAAATACCCGATTATATTATTTAATAATTAAAAAATATACAAAATATAAATTATTTTATTAACTAAAATACATCAATAAAATAAATATTTTATTAATTATTTATTTTATTTAAAATAAACATATAAATATATATATATTTAACTATAAATTATGTGTAACCACGGGTACCCGTTACCCGTACCCGTTTATATAAGCGGGTTCGGGTTTAGGGTACCCGAAGGGGTAAACCCGAACCCGACCCGAACCCGCGACGGGTATTGATTTTAATACCCGTACCCGTCCTAAACCCGTTTGTACCGGGTTCGGGTTAGATTTAGCAGGACCGATACCCGCGGGCAGTGTTGTGAAAACCGGACCGGACCGGCCGGTTCAACCGGTGAACCGGTGAACTGGCCACCGGTCCGGTCCGGTTTAAGGGATTGGACCGTCTTGCATGCGAACCGGACAAAAACCGGCAAACCGGCCGGTTCAATCGGTAAACCGATGAACCGGTCCGGTTTTCCCATTCAAAAAATAAAATCCAAAAATTAATTTCTTAAATGGTAAAATATTTTTTTGTTGTTTAATTTATGTTAAATTGTGAGACATTTTATTTTATATGATTTATGTATTATAAGATATTTTATTTTATTTTGTGGAACATATTTTATTTTATATTTGAACTTGAATTATGAACAATTTTTGTTGTGTTTAATCAATGTTGGATTATAAAAAATTTAAGCATTTCTCAATTTAAATATTTTTGTATATATATATTTTTTTTTTCTGAATTTGAACTACTTCCTTATGTGTAATTTTTTGTGGGTAATATAGGTAAGGAAACCCCACTTTAAATTGTAATATATCTGGGAATTTGTAATTTTTTAGATAAAAAATCAACTAATTTGTTATCTTTTCCTTTAATATGTTCAAAATTTACTTTATACTCATCGCCCTTGGATTACATTTTGTATGAGAATATTCTACAGATACAAACTAATATTATAAGAAAACAAGAGTTAAAATTGCAAACTTTAGAATATATATATATATATATATATATATTATTATTATTTTAAATTACCAGTTCAACCAGTGAACCGCCGGTTCGACCAGTAAACCAACCACCCAGTCTCTTTTCCGGTTCGATCACCGGTCCGATTCTGATAACACTGCCCGCGGGTAGTCCACTTCCATCCCTACCACTAATAGCTTATTTTTGCTTGTTCCCATGGATATTCTCATTCCAAATCTTATCCTATAGGCAGAAGGGGCTTTTATACATTTTTTTTGTTACAAAATTTTAGAAAAGAAATTGGACTAACTCCCGAATCAAGGATAATGAGTCTCAAAAAAACCTGACGAAATAGCAGGTCAGATCATGTATGCCTCCCTTATAGAGTCAGGTATCGAACTCCGCACCTTAATGTGTTAGTTAATCTCCTTTATCGCTGAACCCCGTTGAAAGGGTAGGGGCTTTCATACATGTGGTCAAATACTGAAAGAGGTAAAATATTTGCCAAAACAGTTTAATAAAACCATAATAACCCATGTTCAAAAGAAATACATCTTTTCTGCCAGGGTTTAAGAAAAGATTTGATCTGAAATAAACCCAAATGAAACCAGAAAATAATCCCAGCATGCACAGATCATATTATCCAGCAGATTAAAGATGATACAAAGATATTTTTTATTATACATCTTTCAATATTAACTACTCTAGCAGTCTAGCTGACTCAAGACAAATCAACCTCGCAAAGAGGTGGTAAAACATTTCTTTTCAAAATTCCAACTAAGTTACAAGTTCGAATCACAATCTACATTAGCATTCACCTTATATTAAGCAGGGACAGCAGGCCTAAGAAGGATAAGAGCCTTCTTAATCCTTTCAAAGGCAGCCTGTAGTGTGGTCAGTGATGCTGCATAAGAAATTCGTATGCAGTTGTCGTCTCCAAATGCACCTCCTGGAACAAGTGCAACCTGTATCACAACATTGATAAGTCATTTATCTACAAATGAACTGGTAGTAACACAACGAAAGTTCGATAAATCTTTAATGTATTGTGAAACTAATTCTATCTCGACAAGTATTGTGGTTTGACGTTATTGACGAGCAGTATGGATGAAATCGAAATTTATACCTGAGCCACATCAAGTAGGTATCGACAGAGTGAGTCAGAATCCGTTATATGACCAAAACCTTCAGCTTCAACTCCATAGTAAGAGCTCAGATCAATGAAAAGATAAAAAGCTCCCTGCAGGAACAAGATAATCAATTAGAGGAAGAAGATTTTGAGAAAAGACAGAAGCAAGATTCTTCAGCAGATTTTCACCTGAGGTTCAGACATCTTAACACCACCTAGCTCTCCAAAACTTTTAATCAGAAAATCTCTCCGTTCTCGGAATGCTTTAACCATTGCAGCTACAGCTTCCCCACCAGCATAACCCATTCCTAATGCTGCAACTGCTGCTTTCTGAGAAATGCTGCTGGCACCTGAAGTGAACTGAAAAATGAAAAGTAAAAGTGTTAATACAACTGTAAACAAGGTAAGAAACGAATATTTCAGATCTAATTACAGATAAAAATCAAGGATGCCATGTCAAATTACATTGATAAACAAGCACGTCCACTACCAAGTCTCAAGTCCAACATAATTGCATCAAAATTTGAAATTTTAGACCATGTATGGCAACAGACAAGTCAAACGTAATTTGACAATTGATAGACAATTCTAAACAGTATCAAATATACTTTTGAGCATGCTAACTTCTTCAAATTTCCATTATTTGAGAATACCAAATAATCCTACGCACGGATAGCACTGAGCTCTTATGGTGGCGCTCCTTTAGTTGCAATAACATTCTTTAATACAAAACACCTTAGCCAATTCCACATGTATTAATGATCAATCCTAATAAGATTTATCATCAAATACAATCAGTTCACTTTCATGCTATATAGTTTACACACACAACATTCAAGTGGTTGTAAACTTGTATACAGGATTCAAGTCATTAAAGGAACTGTGGGAAGCTCCTACCAACCATACCAGTACAGGAATAGTAATCTAATATCAACGGCATAACAAGTAGGGAGAATTCAAGGTCTGTGCAACAAAAAAAATCATTGAATCTTAAATGCAAAAATGTGTACAAATATGAATATATTTAGCTTAATACCACCTGAAATTAACTGATAACCCAAATCCAACTGTTCTAAGTTAGAATGTCAATCATCAGTATAATTAAAATACCTGGCTTTGAATCTTATTGCACGCTGAAACAAAGTGCTTGGGTCCAGCAATATATCCTAATCTCCAACCAGTCATAGCGAAGGCCTAAGATATCCACCAAAAAAGCTTAATCATTTAATTTATAGACAAAGACTCAAATTATCAAAACTAATTCAAAAGACCAAGGAGTCATAATTTTGCATCTCATCAACAAATGGAAAGTGAACCATTTGGAATGAGTTTACCTTGGAAAATCCGTTTACTGTCATTGTCCTCTTGTACATGCCTGGCAAAGATGCAAAGCTTGTGTGAGTAGCAGGTGCATATATGATGTGCTCATATATTTCATCAGACAGCACCTAAAAAGCAAAGAAGAAAGGATTAAGCCCTTGAGAGTCAGCTAAATGCAAGATTTAAACATACTGGTTCAGTAATTATACCAAAAGTCTGGGATGTTTGGCAACAATCTTTGCGATCTCTTCAAGCAATTCCTTAGGATAGACAGATCCTGTTGGGTTAGATGGGGAGCAAAGGATAAGTAATCGTGATTTTTCAGTCAGTTTGGATTCAAGTTGTTTTGGATCCAAGAGGAAATTCTTCTCTATAGGTGTTGGAATAATCACAGGTGTTGCATCTGCTAGTCTTGCAATTTCTGGGTAACTCACCCAACATGGTGCAGGAATTATGACCTGAGAATATCACATTTGGTTAAATTTGTGAACAATCTTCATTTATAAAGAACTTTGACAGTTAAGAACGTCTACAGTTATTTCAAACCAGAAAAAATTTTTATCACTAGAATGACATTAAGGAACCCATTTACTTCATAAATCAATAGAAAAAAGAAACAATTTACTTCACAGCAACAAAGGATCAGCTGGCTCTTAGCTTTAAAAGGGAATTTCTTGCATTCTGAAAAGTTAAATTTGGTAGTTAGACATAAGAATATACTGAGCAGTGACTACACGATCATGACTGTCTTATGTTCAAGACATTCCTATAATGAGAAAATTGGTTGTAGAAATTGTTGAATAGTTATCATAATGGCTACACATCAATAATCAATTACCAATCAATTTGTAGCATAAAAAATTCTGAAAAAAATTACCTCATCTCCCGGGCCACAAAGCGCAAACACTGCTTGAACAATGCTCTGTTTAGCACCATTGCTGACCACAATTTGATCGGGTGTATAAGATAAACCATTCTCCTCTTCAAACGAGAAAAAAAAAAGAGAATTAAAACAGCAGTAATTCAATCATCAACTAATGCAATACATATATATACACAAACCTTTAAGCTTATGACAAATCGCAGTCCGCACTTCCAATGTACCGGCATTAGGAGTGTACCTGGTGTAACCTTCACGAATCGCATTTATTCCAGCCTAACTTTCACAAAACAAAACAAAAACAAAACTTTGCAGTCAATATAAGTATACACATGCGGACAACAAAAATGAAACTGAGAGGACAACAAAAGAGCGAAAAGAACACCTCCGCTATAACAGCAGGAGTATCGAAATCAGGCTCTCCAGCAGCCAAACGAATGACAGGCACGCCAGCTTGCAGAAGAGCAGTAGCTTGGTCCATTATAGCCACAGTCTTGGAGGGCTTTACGGCATTCACCCTAGGGCTCAACGACATATCTATTTCCATTTCTCCAGGACCACTCTCTGCTTTCACCACTACACCAACTCTCTTCACCTCTGATTGTCTATTGCCTTCTACTGACCTACCAGTCACAACAATGTCAATCAAACTACCAAACCGCTACGATCCATAACGAATTAAACTTTATCGATCAAAACCAATCAGGCATTCTGAAAACATAATGGATTAAAATCAATGAAACAATTCTAAATCTAAAACCCAGAAAATATATTTGACATAAAAAGTATACATGAAAGTAAAAAGTTGGTAAGTTTAGGTGAAGGAATAGTAGAATTGAAGAAAAAAGAAGTTAAAAAAGCTGGACGAACCCAAAAGAGAGAGCGTGAGAGAAAGAAACGGATCTGGGGTGTGTAGAGAGAGAAATGAAGGGAAGAGAGTGATGGGTAATGGGAGAACGAAGGGCAGTATGAAGAGAAGCAGCCATAGATAGAGAGAAGGAGAACGTAATTTAGTTGGTAATGTCTACAAGTATATAAGGTAGTAGTAGTTTGAGTGGAAGTTAGAGGGGGTTGGTGGGGGGTAGGATAGGAATGCAATTCTCTTCTCTTCTGTCATTCCTCACTTTGGGGTTTTGTTTATTTTGGGGTTAAGTTTGGAAGGTTGGTGGGAGGGAAGGGGAATGAGTGGGGTTTGGTTTTGGTTCGGATGGCACATTTGTCTAATTCAACTATGCTATCACATATCCCGAACCGGATTAGTCTCGGCCCAGTGGGTCGAGAATACCGGGACTTGACAAAAAAAAAAACTATGCTATCACATAATCATGGTAGGCCTGCATACTAAAAAATACAGTATTCTTACTAAAAAATACAGTAGTTACAATATTTATTCTATTTCACTCGAACCAGCTTTACTTTATTTCTATCACTAAAAAGAATATTTCAAGCATATTCATATATAATATATTTTTTAATTGAATTTAATAATCAAGTAATTAATATAATTATTTTACGTATAAAGTATCATTTAAATATCAGTAAAACATTAATACATAAAAATATTATTTTTTAAAAAATATATTAAAAAATTATATTAAAATTATTTAAAAAGTTATATTATTAATTATATATTTAATTTAATACTTTAAAATTAAAAAAATAAATTATTTAATATAAAATAAAAAAATAAAAAATTTTAAAAAAATAAAAACTTTAGCGTAGCCCCTACGCTTGTTTACCGCACCCTCATGAGGTGCGGTAATTTGAAATAAGGGGAGGGGTCCGATTGGACTCCTCCACCTACTCCAAATCATTTCCACCCACACCAATTTAGTGTGGGTTGGAGATGCTCTTAGTCATGAGGTGAGTTGTGTTATTTGCTCATCTTTACATACAAAATATGACAATTTTCCCGTTGACAACTTAATACATCATTTTAAAACTAATTCTACATAAGATCTATCACCTACGAAGGATTTAAATTCAATATGCTTATGAATTTATACCCTCTTTGTAATTTTCTTGCAATCTTTCTTTTGCTCTTTGCTTATACCATGAAAAGAATTGTCTTTACTGGCACGAAATGCTTTAAAACTT
>CANYCX011471905.1:0-12760 GCA_948193385.1 Breynia disticha f. nivosa | reverse complement strand
GATCGTAAATAACTCTACTGAGACCTATCAGATTATTACTTTTTTCTCTCTCTTACTCGAGAGCATTCTCTTTAGCTTCTAGGGTTTACTACTACTTTTAATCTTACTGATACATCTTTCTAGATGGTATCAGAGCAGATCGATCCAATAAAAACACTCCTGATCTAAAACCCTACACTTCGATATGCTTTGTTACGGATTATTCTCTCTAGTTTCAAAAACCCCAAATCGTTTCGTCAAAACCTAATCGCAACCAGATCTTACTTCAACGCACGTAATGGAATCTTATAGAGAGGTGTTAGAGGGAAGTGGATCTGGAGGGCGACCTAGGCGACATTTGACGCGCGCAGATGATGATCTGTATTTCCTACAATCCTCAGATCACCCTG
Organism: Breynia disticha f. nivosa; assembly: GCA_948193385.1. Lineage (NCBI taxonomy): Eukaryota > Viridiplantae > Streptophyta > Magnoliopsida > Malpighiales > Phyllanthaceae > Breynia > Breynia disticha. Next base: position 12,371 of record CANYCX011471905.1, on the reverse strand, counting down.
GTATGGTACTTACAACCATTGTCCTTACTGAATCTAACTATTTATAGTGGTTTACAGCTATGGAAATAGCTCTAGGAGCTAAGTTGAAGTTAGAGTTTGTGAATAGTTTGATTAAACAACCTAACTGAGACCTCTCACAATATTACTTTTTTCTCTCTCCTACCTAAGAGCATTCCTTTCGTCTCTCACCTTTCTAGGGTTCCCTGGAATTTTAATCTCACTGATCCATCTTTCTAGAAATTATTTATTTTTTTGTATATAATTTTTAATTTTATCTGTCATGAGATATTTTTTGAATTTAGTATTCGTGAGTCGTGACTGTATGATGATATCTAAGATATCTACTTATTTTGTCACTAAAAATTATTTATCAGCACTTTGCCATAGTGATTGGAAAAATTATACATAAGAGAATATTTTTGCAGCTGTAGAAATTAAAACAAAAAAATAAAATTTTTCGTTATGTAATACAGCATAATTAAATAAAATTCATTTATGAACTTTTCTCTTTTCACTCGTCTTTGCTTTTATTTCATTTCAATCCACATTATACCCTTTCTTTCTGTATCCTCGTTATCAATATGTGCACATTATCTTCCCAAGTGCTTTCTTCTATTTCTGAAAATTAATCAGGTAACTTCATACTACCTTTTAGAACTTTTTATATTCTTTGAGGTTAGTGAAATATATAATTATATTTTAATAATATCAGATATACAATTATATTTACATATGTGAACAAACAACCTGTAAGATGTCATCATGTCAACCCCAATACTTTCCCTTGAAGTATTTGCAGTTGTAGGATTTGTTTGGTCATCGATGAAACTATGGTCGTATAAGCTGCTGTATTGGTTATCCTCCTCATCTTCAAAGACTTCAACTTCGGAAGCAACCATGAGATGTTAAGCATGAAGTAAGAGGTTCAAAACATTTCTTATTCAGATATTGGTGTTATGAACTCTTTTAATTAATAAATTATTCTCATAAGTGCTACATTTCAGAAAATTCCAGCTATGGTGAAAGCTCTTGGTTTTTTTCGCAAACACGAAATCCTGGTATAAAGATTTTTAGTAAGAAAAGAAAATTTGACTACAAATATTAGCCTCAAAGCAGGAGCTTAGTCGACATGCTCCTCTGCAAAACCTTGACATTCTGAATTTGGCGTTTTAAGTTATTTTAACCAACTGGAAGAAGCAAGTTATCAACATTATCTAAACCCTTTACAATTAACAAATATGCAGATCGCGATAAATCTACTGGTTATTCAAAGAAAAATGGTGAAGAAAACATCTTAAACGTAAATTTGTTTATTGCTAACGTCAAAAAGCATTACCTTTACATGTCTAATTTTGACATGAGAAACCAAAGATGCAACATGATTTTCTTGTACGTCCTTTCAAATTTCTTAACTTCTCAATATCTCTAATCTTCCTCAGTCTTTTTAGCTTACGTTCGGAATTAACTTTCATCGACTTCTCTCCTGAAAACAGTAGCCAATAATCTTAGCTACATATAATGGAGAGTTGGTTTCCTCTAGAACTGGCAAACTTGCGGTTTATCGATTCATCCATTTGTTATAAGATTGCCTACTCCATATAATAGAGCTCATGTTACATTGATAATAGGAAAAACATAGACATTATTTTTGTGTGAATTATACCTGAGAAGAAAATTCCTACTGTCTATGAGGATAAAAAGCAATTAAATAATTTAGCTGTTACGAAAAGGAAAGGTGAAAGTTTTTTTTAAAAAAAAAATCAGTGTGTTTCACCTTTAATATATTTATATGAGGATAAAAAACAAACTTACTGAAAGACTTGTCAGGCCTTACAAACTAACCAAACTACATGTCCAATGCCAACATTATCATTTGCTTTTCTTTGTAGCATTGTGTCGTCTGTTGACATGTGTAATAAATCGAAGATTTTGGTTTTGGTTCCAAAAGAATAGTATAATACATGAACAATGTATTTAATAGGGTGTAATGATGATGAGTATAGATGCAGAAGGACAAGAATGAAGACCAAAGAAATTGAAAGGACGCATGATGAAATTCTAAGTGGTCGATCATAGTGGTGCAAATGGGATACCTACAAAATAAAGCAAACAGTTCAATGGATTAATCTTAAATAATTAAGAGGGTAAAATGGTGAAATCACTTCATTTCAAATTATAAAATTATTTTAATTGTGAAAAATAGTGAAAAAGTTGAATAACTGAAGAAAAGAAACCGTCTAGCCTTTGCTTGCCAGTATTCCAAGAGAGTAACGTAAAAGGGTTCAAGTATACGAAGAAAAGGATGCGAAATCTACACATATGTGTAGTTTTCGTTATATCTTAACCTAATTTAGTTTATTGTAGCCTAGTCTTTACTTTAAATATTATCAAGTGGTTTACATGTTAGAATATAATGAGTGATTTGTGCAAGCGTATTTGCAATCTCACACTTTTATTCATTATCTAAGTTTTGCTGAGAGTAAAGTGGCTTGAGATCAATCCACTTTATAACCTTGAAGTTGTGAGGTTGATATTCACTTAGAATGGAGTTGGGATTTGAGTAGAATAGATATTCCTTGTATAAGGCTCTTGTAAACAAAAAAAAAAACTAAGTTTCGCTGAAGAGTTCGTTTCGATTATTAATACTTTGAAATCTTTAATTTTCAGTCAAAAGAACATCTTCAACATTTCACCAAAGACCGAACTGAAGATTTTGAACATAAAAGTACACTTACAACTGCAAGCTTAACCCAAATATATAACTTTCTTGCCATTCAAGTTCAGGTCAAAACAAAAAAAACAATGAACGAATTCTATATCTTTATTCAACTGTAAAAAAAAAAAATCTAAAGATCGAGTAGTTGAAAGCTATCTTTATGTCCACCGATTAATGACACAACAGTGCCTGCAATATGCTTTGAACTCAGCCCTGCTTCTTCAATTTGGTCGTTCTGAGCTCCGTGGTCTATGTATCGGTCTGGGAGAATCATTGGCCTCCACTGCACAGTTCAAACCATAAGTTTCTTTGTGTTAGAGATGATTCCATCATGAACATTTTGATTAAATTAATAGAAGGGAAGAGAATTATTTACTTTGAGATTTCCATCGAGTAATCCGTTCAAGCTCAAGAAATGAGAGACATGGGAGCTAAAGCCTCCAATGGAGCCTTCTTCAACAGTGATGAGAATTTCATGTTCTTGTGCTAGTTGTCTGATCAATTCTCCATCAAGAGGTTTGCAGAATCTTGCATCTGCTACTGTTGCTGAAACGTTTAGTTTCTGAAGAAGGTCTGCTGCTTTCATACAACTTTGTACCATTGTTCCATACCCTAGTATTGCCACCTTGCTTCCCTCTCTCAGTATTCTTCCCTTACCAATCTACAGCATCAAACAAATTTATATTTGATAAACTAGTACAAGAAAAACTGAGAAATGATTTTTAATAGTGATGTGGTATACCTCGAGAGGTGTTCCTTTGTTGTTTGGTGGAAGAATAGTACCAATGCCATTTCCTCTTGGGTACCTAAAACAACTAGGCCTATCATCAATGGCTGCAGCAGTTGCCACCATGTGCATCAGTTCTGCTTCATCTGATGGAGCCATGACTACCATGTTTGGTAAGCAAGCCATGAATGTAGTATCAAATGCACCACAATGAGTTGGACCGTCTGCACCAACTAGACCAGCTCTGTCCATTGCAAATCTAACAGGTAATTTCTGAAGATCTACATCATGAACCACCTACAAAGCCACCATGGGAAACAATGATTAATCCAGATTTCTGTACTAATACTGCCTGGTCATAATTAAACTATTGTGTTTACCTGATCATAACCTCTTTGTAAGAAAGAGGAATAAATGGTACAAAAAGGTTTTAGACCTTCAGTTGCAAGACCAGCAGCAAATGTAACAGCATGTTGTTCTGCAATGCCAACATCAAAACTTCTTTGTGGGAAATGCTTCTGGAAGTGGTTAAGTCCAGTTCCTCCTCCCATTGCAGCATGAACTGCTACAATTTTCTCATCATTCTCAGCTTCAGCGATCAAAGAATTCGCAAAATACTGAGTGTACGAAAGAGTATTCGATTTGGACTTCAATTGTTTCCCTGATTGAGGATCAAACTTCACCACACCTGACCAAAACAAAAACCAAATATCCCTTTAATATACAGTAAAATACGAGTTAAATACCAAAAAGTCTCCAACTCTGAAGGGTCGAGAAATTACCATGCATCTTATCAGCTGCAGCTTCGGCTGGAGCATAACCTTTGCCTTTCTCTGTGATGATATGAATGAGGACTGGTCCTGGCGCAGGCATCGATTTAACTTGCTTTAGAATGTAAACAAGGTCTTCGACATCATGGCCATCCACAGGACCAATATAGTATAATCCTAATTCTTCAAATAGAGGAGCCCCTGAACCACCTGATAATCCTTTTAAACATGTGTCTACTTTAGATGCAATTTCATATGTTTGCCCTCCAATTTGCTTCGTGATTCCCTGTTAATAAAATAAACCTTTTTGATCATCTGGAAATATATTTTGAAAACCATGTTATCGTGTTAAAAATCGTATATCGAGATAGACCTTTGCAGCTTCGCGCAAACGACGGATTTTTCGACTTGATTGGAGCTTGGATAAAGCTTTGCTAAGAGCACCGACGGGAGGAGCAGGGCCATCAATGGTGGCAGTGGGCAATGAAACTTGCTCATTATCATTCAAAATAATGATAAGATTAGAATCAAGATAACCAGCATTGTTCATTGCCTCATAAGCTTGTCCTGCTGTCATTGCTCCATCTCCTATCACTGCTATTACATGGTTGTCCTTCTTTAACAAATCCCTCCCAACTGCCATACCTGATATACCAAAATAATAATCAATCAAATTTTCTCTTCATTTTTTTATTCAAGTATTTTAAATTACTTAGATCTGTTTGTTTGTAAGAATTTATTTTAAAAAAAATGTTTTTCAAATTTTCTAATATTTAGTATTAATAAAAAATAAGTCAATAAAATTAAAAATTAAAATCAAAGAAAAAATAATTATTATTTCAACTTGAAATATTTTCTTATTTAAAATATAAAATTATATTTTTTTATTGTATTTTTAAATATTTGAGTGTCAAAAACAAAAAAAATTATAATTTTGGAAAATAATATTTAAAAAACTTAATTTTCATAAAAAAGTTTTTAAAAAATTATTTTCTAACAAATAAACGGACGGAGCCTTAGTTTGTTGTTTAATGAATGTGTTGATGTGTGACGTATGAAGTATTTGAAAAGGTAAGTATTTAATTTTAAGTACCATACTTTTCAGGCATTTTATAAAAAAAGGCGAAAAAAAAAGTTAGGCGAAAAGGGTGAAATAAAAAATATTTAACATTTACGAATTTTTAACGTGTATTCCGCCTGTATAAGAACAATAATATAAATTTATTACCTAAACCAGCAGAGATGCTAGTAGAACTATGACCAGCTCCAAACGCGTCATGTTCACTTTCATCTCTCTTAGGGAATCCAGCAAGACCAAATGTTTGTCGAATCGTATGCATTCTCCTTCTCCTCCCTGTTAAAATCTTGTGGGGGTATGTCTGCAAATAAATTTTTTATATATGATTTTTTATTATACAAAAAATATATTTTTATAATTATCAAGTTCTATTTATTTGTAAAAATTTATTTTTATAAAAAATATTTTTTCTAATTTTTTAGTATTTAGTACCAACAGAAAATAAATTAAAAAATAATTTAAAAGTCGATAAGAGAATAATAGTTATTCTTAATTTATTTTTAAATAAAATATGTTTCTATATAAAATAAATAATTATATTTTCATTTTTCCATTAAATTCAACAAATTAAAAAAAATAATTTTCAACAAAATATTTAAACTCATTTTATAATTGAGTGTCAAACACTATAAAATACTATTTTAAAAAATAATATTAAAAAAAGTAACTTATTTTAAAAAAATTCTAAAAAGATATCTTTCTAAACAGAACCTAATAAATTTGTTCTTTTTCGGTCATGTTTTAACTCAATCATATGAAAAACGTTGTACACGTTGTCTGCTTAATTCTATGCACCACCTGGTATTATCATTTTCACTTCAACAAAAACCACAAATAATTTCTTTTTATTTCTTCATTTCCTTTTTCTTAAATTGAAATTTCACGTTTGTTACATTAAATTAAGGTGACGCCACTAATTTTAACCTATAATTTAATGCTTCTCTTAACATGATATAAATATCTCAGCAGTCAAACATGCTTTAAAATTCTTACCATAAATGTAATGATTTTACATATCTTTTCCAATTTAATTTCCATAGTAGAAGCTAATGAAGTTTACCTGATGTCCAACGTCCCAAATTATTTTGTCTTGTGGAGTATTGAAAACATGGTGTAATGCAACTGTTAGCTCTGCAACGCCAAGACTAGAACTTAGGTGCCCTCCAGTTTTTGATACTGTGTATACTATCTCTTCTCTCAGTTCATCAGCCAACTTCTCCAGATCCTATAAATTAGTTTAAAGCAAATATCAATTAAAACCATGTCTAAATTATGAATAAAATGTTGTGAAATTTAGTTTGTTTTACCTCAATGGAGAGGTTCTTCATGTGAACTGGATAATTTATTGTGTCAAGAATTGGAGTAGAAGGTTTGTTTCCAGAGAAGTCAAGCAATTTTTTCTCTTTGTTTTCTTGGGATATGATGTTTTTCTCATCATTCACATTTTTGTCCAACACAGAGACCACTCCCTTGCGCTGCAATGCATATCAGAATGGGCACAAGATTAATAATCCAATGAATTATAAGGTTACACAGTATATATAATACGTAAAGAAGGAAAAACTTAAATCACCTTTGGATTGCTAGTTCTGAAATGAGTGATAGCAATTTTGTGAGGCAAGCTAGAGGATGGAAGGTCATCTGGACCATGAAAGACAGGAAGGAAACTTGATCTGAGGACTGTAGAAGCCATTTTTAAGTTCTCTTTCAATCTGTATGAAAAAACTCAGGTGCTTTGAATAGTCAAACCAGTTTGGTGGCCCTAGTTTGATTAACTACAGAAGCTTTTTAGTGCAGAAACAAGGGCATGAGAACAAACAAGGAACATAATGTAGGGTATTTATAGCCTCTTGGAGGAGGTGTGACAGCGGAGGCTTGTGGAAAGATCAACTAAAACGGAGTCAGCAAAAATGAAAAAGATATTTTTGCAAATGAGAAAATTGTGCAACAAATAGATATTCATGCATATGGTAGGCTGAATTTTTATATATAGTTACTTATTTACTTTTTTTCTAACACCTACCTAGATGTGATTACAATGGCGGACCTAAGAGAGTCAGTGGGGACCGTACTCCTATCGACACCAGCGAAATACTTTATAGTAAGGGGCTCTGATTTTCGACAGTTCTATTATAAGTGATGTTTTGATTGGTTATCGTCAAATTTTTCGAATATGAATTATAATTTTTGACTCACCGAACTCAGTATCCCTACTATAATATGTTTCTAGGTCTGCCTGAATACGAACTATCAAAGGTGATTAATTTGTAATTAAGTTTCCTTTTATATTATTTCGCAATGGATTTGAAACTAAGTATGGATGATCTTGCTAAAGAAATTAAAATTCACTATTTGTGATTTTAAAAATAAAAAAAAATCACAAATCACTGATTATTTAAGTAATTTAATCTTCACATGGTGGGTTTAGATAATTTTCTTAATATTTTGGCAGGTGCATTAGGTAATTTTTTTCAAAAAAGAGATGAGATAAAAGAATTAAATGAAAACGTATATCTATAGAAAATAATGTAATGGGAGAGGAATGTGGTGCCGCCAAAATTCACTAGTAAGAGTTTGAAGTTGACGACTGCATGTGCTACACTCCAAACTATTTTGATTCCAAACGTTAGTGAAACTAAAGTTCATAGGATCCAACTATTTGTCCTTTTGTTGGCTCAGCTGGTCAACATAAATAATTAGTTTATAGATATACTATTATAATACGATAATACTATTTCAAAAAAAAAAAAAAATTATAATACGATAATACAATTAGTAAGTACATATTTATTAAATCACACGAATTTAACTTTTTTAATTCGAATGTTGAAACTAAAATCTGGATTTTAGTTTCAAATCTATTACAAAGCAATATAAAAGGAAACTTAATTACAAATTAAGCACCATTAAGAATTGAACTAAAAAAAATGACATGACATAGTTAAAAATCTTAATTTTGCATAGGTTGAATAACTTTACAGATTTTAGGATCTTCTGTCACACTTAAAAAAATGTATTAGAAATAAAATTTATTAGTAAATAAAAAATACTTGAAGAAAAATATAATTAATACAAAATCTATGAAAATTTTTACCTGATTCAAGCACATCATCTTAAACTGATTCATCAAGTATTATTGGTTTGTTTGAACCTCTTAACCAATCTTGATAACAAATAATCATCTCCGCTGTAATTAGAGTCAATGAACTTTAAAATTTATCTAATGTTCTTTCTCCAGAGCTAAACGCGATTCAGAAGCCACAGTTGAATTGTCAAAACATCTTTGACAACTTTAACCAAAACACTTCACAATCCACCAATTTAAAATATCAAATTCAATCATGAATTTCTCTTGTTACTATTCCAAATACCTTTCCAATTCATTTGAGGTAGTCACTTACTTTGATTTTTTCATGTTTAGTAAGTAGTAATAAATGTCATCTTCATTTTCCAACCTATCAATATCTTGTTGAGTTTGAGATCGAGGAGTTTCGTCATCTTCATTCATTTTGTTTGTTCATCAATTTTGTATTCTTTTATCAACTCTTCAAAATTTCAACTTACCTTCTTTACTAACTCTTCTGCTTCATCTTCTCTAAAAAAAAAATAGGTGTATCTCACCTTCAAATAATCTAATTTATATCTAGGATATAGTACCACTACTATAAAAAGTATTATATTAGTTGTCCTAATAGACTCCTAATATTTGTCAAATTTAGCTCTCATTTGATTTCTCATTTCTATCAAATCAAAATCCTTTGCTCTCTTGACAAATTTACAAATCTTTTAATATTTTGAAAATTTTAGAAAAATACATATTCGATGTAAAAAACAATGAATCAGACAACTTGCAAGTAACATTATAAACTTTTTTGAGAAACTTACTTAAGATTCTAACATTATTCCAATCCCCTCCACCAAACATGTCATTTTTCAAATCAACAAGAAATCAATTATCTTTATCTTCAAACTTATCAAAAGCCTTTTCATATACTAAGACACTTTCCAATATTTCATAAGTTGAATTTCATCTAGTTGGGCAATCTAACTGAAATGAGGTTGTATATTTTAAACTCATCATCAACACACTATTTAAATAAATAAATTCTTTGAGGACTACGCCGAGCATCTTGAAAATAAATCTTATTTTTATATTGATTTCTCAACTATTTGTGAACCATCCTTAACAATAAGATTAAGAATATGAGCACAATATCTTATTTGAAAAGCATCCCCACCCAAAACAAAAATATTTTTCTTAATCAATTTCTTCTTCAGCTGAGCAATAGTAATATCATTAGATTATACATTATCGATGGTCATACACATAACTCTTTTCAAATCCCATTCTTCCATACAAAAATCAATGACATTCTCAATATTCAATCCTTTATGAGACTTTATACAACAAAAGTTCAAAATTCTCTTAAGCATATTCCAATGATCATCAATAAAATGAATTGTCAAACATAAATGATATATATTTTGAATGTTTGTCCAAGTATCAGTGGTTGGAGAAACTCTTGAACCATTACACGAAATTATGTTTCACAATTTCTCTATTTCTTTGACAAAGAATAATAATCTCTCACAATAATAAATCTAGGTAGAATCTTGAATTGAGACATGTTAATTATACAAAATTCTTTAAAACTTGACCCATTCAACAATTCTAAAGGACAATTCATCTCTTGTGATCATTTTAACCAAGACCTCTCTATATGCATCTTCATCAAAGTGCCAATATGATAATCTTTTTCATCACTTCCACTAACTATAGAAAAATTCAATGTTGTTTGTGATTTATCTTTAACCTTGTATGCTTCAACTAATTTGACTTTTTTCTTTTGGGAAACTTTTACAAGTTTCTCTAAGATGTTTCCACAAAATTAGAAGTACCTTGGTGACTATTTCTACATAATATTTTTTATTCTCAAGATACTCTGTCAGTCCCTTTACTCTCAGAATTAACAAGTCTATCAAAATGCCCCCAAATCTCAGACCTCAATTTTTTATTAGGTGGTATTTGAGAATTTAATCTAGTACCTTCATTTGTAGTTGATGCAAGAATTTCTTTATTTAGCAATAGAATATCTTCTTTTACAACTTTAATAATAAGACTACCACTTGACTCATGTGAATCATCTACTAATAACGTCTTTCTTTTATTAATTGAGTTCTTCATCTGTGAAGAGACAAAGAAAAAATAAAATAATAGTAAACCAACCAATTATTGTTTATACCAACCGAACCTAACACTTTATTAATATGTATCCAAACCTAAAAAATGAACCCCAAAATCCAAAACTCCATTTGTCACAACCTAACCATACAATTATTGTTTACACCATCCATATCCATCAAAATTCACTTAACAATTCTCTAACATTTATTACCTATTCACAAAATAAACAAAACTAGAATCTGAACAATCCATATTAATCAAAACTTACTCAAAAATTATCCACCATTTATTACTTATTCACAAAATTAACAAAACTAGAATTTCAACAATTCATATTAATCAAAATTTACTCAATAATTCTCCACATTTATTACCTATTCACAAAATTAACAAAACTAGAATCTTAACAATCCATATTCATCATAATTTACTTAACAATTATCTACCATTTATTACCTATTCACAAATTTAACAAAACTAGAATCTTGACAATCCATTTCATCAAAATTACTCAATAATTCTTCACCATTTATTACCTATTCACAAAATTAACAAAACTAGAATCTCAACAATCCATATTCATCAAAATACAATTCTCCACCATTTACTATCTATTCACCAAATTAACAAATTAAAATCTAAACAATCCATATTCATCAAAATTACTCAATAATTCTTCACCATTTATTACCTATTCACAAAATTAACTATCCATATTCTTCAAAATTCACTGAACAATTCTCCACCATTTATTACCTATTCACAAAATTAACAAAACCAGAATCTAAACAATCCATATTCATCAAAATTCACTGAACAATTCTCCACCATTTATTACCTATTCACAAAATTAACTAGAATCTCAACAATCCATATTCACTCAATAATTATCCACTATTTGTCACCTATTTACAAAATTAACAAAACTAGAATCTCAACAATCCATTTTCATCAAAATTCACTCAACAATTCTCCATCATTTATTACCTATTCACAAAATTAACAAAAGTACAAACCTAGAATCTTAACAATCCATATTCACCAAAATTCACTCAACAATTCTCCACCATTTATTACCTATTCACAAAATTAACAAAACTAGAATTTCAACAATCCATATACATCAAAATTCCCTAAAAAATTCTCCATCATTTATTATGTATCCACAAAATTAACAAAACTAAAATCTGAACAATTCATATTCATCAAAATTCACTCAACAATCTGAACAATGAACGTTTTGTAACGCCCTCCATTTTTAAGAATTTTTATAAAATTATAAATTATTTCAGTAATTATGCGAATAAATTTTTCACGAATTATAATTAATTATTAAACGGTGGGAGAGTGTAGAAGGTGTTAAGAATTAAAAATGGAAATGTAAAGTTGGACCGGGAGAGAGAAAATGTTAAAAGGAAGTAACGTTTTAAGTCGTGGGCAAAACGGTCAAATCAAGAATGGATATATATATGTTAAAGTATGAGTTCTTGCTCATTCCATTCAAACCAACGTTTGTAGCTTCCAAACTCAAACCAAAATTTCCAAAACCTTAAACGAGCTAGGTTTCATCGAACCGTGGTAATTGGAAGCCGTAGGATCGAAGTTAAAGTTTAAATTTGGTAAGTTTTATGAATTGGAACTTGTAAATTTCGTTTTTGCATATGGTTAGGCTTGAAATGAAGTTTTCTCATTGATTATAAGTCGAAATTAAGTGATTTCAGGTTTGATGGATAAGGTTGGATGTGTAGTAACCTTGGATAGCGAATTCTAGGGTCAGTTTGTGATTTTGGAACTTGAAAATGGTATTTTATGGAAGGAGGTGAAAAGTGACGAAAATTGAAATATGTGAACTTAAGTTTGTTTTGAAGTTTTGTTGTTAAGGTTAGTTTCTTTGG
>CANYCX011471705.1:0-13426 GCA_948193385.1 Breynia disticha f. nivosa | reverse complement strand
AAACTTATTGTTTTAAGGTGGGTTTTCGGTTGGGAACGATCTCAAATCGTGTGGGAAGTGTTTGGGCGATTTTTGGGTGTTTTTGGCTGGTTTCCAGATGGTAAAACGAGAGAAAACGTGGTTCTGTTTTAAAACAATCCGTCGGGCACGGCCTGGGCACGACCCGTGCTCCGGCCCGAGTTTTGGCAGATCACACGACCTTGGGCACGACCGTGCTCCAGGTCGTGTTCCACTGTAGGGCAGATTTTTCTGCCGATTTCGATCGTTTTCGACTCCTTTCGGTTCCTATCTTGCATAGGTTTATGTATTCATGTCTTCTAGTATAATTACTATCTTTTTCCACTCAAATAACATTCATTAATAATGAACTTAACATCATTCGGCATTCAATATACCGTATCTCACTTATAATTTTATATATTTTTATCGCTAATTAACTTCACTTTTAATATACATTTTCTTTATTTTAAAATGAACGAATCTCCGGGGCGTTACAATTGGTCCAACAGAAAATAATTCAAACGAGATCAAATTAGTTCAAAACAGTCGAATGTGGTTCAAAACATAATTGATCATATTTTAACAAAATTGAACATTTTTTAAAAGTAATTATTGCATATTCATGTCGACATGAGCTTATATGAACTAGTATGACAAATGAACATTATTGATCATTTATTAACAAATTTTAAACTAATATGGACTAAATTAAATGATTTTTTTATAAATGGTTAAAAACAAATTTGAATGAATATATCAACTTATTTAAAACTTGTGAACTTATTTGAACTTTTTTAAATTTAATTGAATAAATTAAGTTGAAAGATCAATAAAATGAAAGAAAAAGAATAGAAGAAAAAAAAGAGAAGAAAAAGGTAAAATTTGTTGGATTAAAAAAAGAGAGAAAACGTAGAAGCGAGAAAAGAGAGATTAGAAAAGAGAAAAGAGGGGTTATATTTTGTAACAAAATATGCGATATTACTTCTATCTTTATATATTTTTGTTTTTATCCTTCTTAATTAAGTTAACCAGAATCTTAATGTGATTATTGAAAGTTGACATATTTTCAATATTTTTGTCGAATGCATTTTCACAAAGGTGAAACTAATGTAGTGTATATGTGTCACAACCCCAAAAATGTAATGCGTGGGATATTTTCATTGAATTACAGATCTTAGGAATATTGCAGAAGATCACAAAATTTGGGGCGAAACAAAGTGACCTAGCATCACGGAGGGAAACTAGATGGAAGAGCAAAAAATATTTTGAGATATTTCATCTTGGGCAGAATTATTAACTCGGCATAACTTAGTTGTGATGTATATCGAGAAAATGTATTCGATAACTAATTCAACTCCATCTTGAACGTCCCTGAAAAATCAAAGGACAATATAAAAACCAGGTTTGATATTGCTGAAATTTACCGTAGTCCTGAGCTCGTATCTAATGGAAATACAAATATGAACATGAAAGGGAGTTATCAATTTAATGGTAAGCAGACACATGCATTTTTTCAATGGATTCACACAATTAGATTTCTTGATAAGAATGGATCTAATATGAACAGATGTATTGGCACATGTATTACTTTATGTTTATTGAGATTACAAAGTCTTTAATTATTTGTCTTCACATTTGTTATTAAATTTATTATTATATCTTATTTTTATAATTAATTGTTTATACTACTAAATATATAATATTTTAAATTTATTACTTATATTTATTAAGATAAGATAAATATAGAAGGCAAATTCAGTTATCCAGTCCTCATTTCCCATCATATATATATATATTTCAATATTCTAAAATTTTGCTATGAATTTAGCCACAAATTATTACTAATTTAGTTGGAAATACAGCAGAACTTCCTACCAATTTTGACGCTACTTTTCATCAAAATTTGTCAAAAAATGGTTCGCTGACAATAGTGTATTTCGGTAGAAAACTTTGCGTCGAAATTCTTCGCAATATTCTTGTCACTAGCAAGACAAACTTTTCGACAAATTTCTTCGCAATCATTTTTTGACGAAATTCGAGGAAAATTTTCAACGACTTTATTTGATATATTATTTCCGACGTCATTAACAACAACGAATAGTTTCAGAGGGGCTCTGTCGAAAATTTTTCCTTTTACTGGGGGAATATGTCGGAATAGGGCCATCTGAATCATGAATTTTCTCTTTGTAATTTAACTTAATAAAAGAATTATATTTAATAGATCCAACTCATTGGAAGATGATAAAAGTCAATTTCTATACCAAAAACTTTTGTTGTTGTCCAAATTCAGAACCGATACTTTACGTCTCGTAAAACACACGTGTAATTTGTAATTCTGCAAAAAAGAACACGATCAGAGAACGGGGTTCTCTCCCCCGTCTTAACTCTAACGGCCAAATTAGATTTCTACAGAGTTTTAATAATGTGTGCAAGTAGTGAAGTGAACCTGTTTTTTGAGCGACTGCCTCTTATTTATAGACCGAGGAAATGAGCGTAATGTGACATTAATATCTGTCTTCAAACTTTAAATGTTTGATTTAAATGTTTAAATTCAATTATTTTCTCCTTCTTCTATAGTGAAGTCAATTGAAGAATGAACCGTCTTATTTAGACTTAACTAAGTTGACCGGACTTGACGAGATTAACGGAGTTTAATGGAATGTTAGCCTAAGTCACGTCAACTTTATTTATGAATCAAAATTTGAGGAAAGAAAATGGAAACTTGGCTTAATTTTTCACTTGATAGACCATTTTATCAACCCATATATATTTTTTTTATGCTAAATGGGCTCCATGGAGAATTTCTCATGAATGTATTACAGCATGTAAGTTATCAACCCATATATATTGAATATTAAAGACTCGACATTTACTCGGAAAGACTATGACAGAAAACATCCCATTCCCATTACTTTTAAGGACGAATACCATTCATTTTCCTTTACAAAAAGAGGCCATCTTTAGTTTTTAAGTTGATTATCTCTTTACTTTTCCAGTCTTGGCATCCATAAAGCCAAGACCATGCCCTCATATTCACTGTTTCAATTAGCTTGCATCCAAATATGAATATTTCTACTTTTTTAAAGCCTACCTTCTTCATTATTGTCTTCCTCAATCACTTCCTCACCGCCATCTCTTATACTCCGCCTGATAATATCCTTCTCAACTGCGGCTCGTTTGCTGGAGGTCTTGATGATTACGGACGTAAGTGGATTGGTGAACATGATAACAGTTCTGTTCTTACTGAAGATTCTAACAGTAGAAACAAATCATTCAATGCCATTGCCATTCAACAAGGTTTCTCTGTCCCTTTCATGACTGCTCGAATCTCTCGGATGCCCTTCACGTACACTTTCTCGGTCTCTTCCGGCCACAAGTTCATTAGGCTTCACTTCTATCCAACGCGTTATCGCGGGTTCACGTTGTACAAGGAATTTTTTGCTGTTGATGTTGGGAGTTACAATTTGCTGAGAAAATTCAGCGCTTCCTTGACCACTATTGATTGGGCTGTTCAAACCATCTATTTCGAATTTTGTTTGAACGTGGAAGAGAATGAACGCCACCTGAATGTGTCGTTTACTCCATTGTTTGGTGATTCAAATAGTTCTTGCGCTTTCATTAATGGTATTGAGATCATCTCCATGCCCACCAACCTTTACTACACGCCTTCAAACAGTACTGGTATCCTCCATGCTGGATACGGCGACAAGCATTTTGTCCAAACAAATACTGCTCTTCTGACTGTTACCAGATTGAACGTCGGGGGAAAGAGCATAGAACCAACAGGTGACACTGGCATGTTCCGATCATGGAATGTTGACGATCTTTATTTCGATTTTCCTAATGGATCAGCCGTATTTCGAAACCCAAGTTTTGCTCCAAATTATTCAAAAGTGCCAGCATACTCAGCTCCGGATGATATCTACCGATCTGGGCGGTCATTTAGAAGTAATAGCACTCTAAACTTGATGAATAATCTGACATGGACTGTACCTGTTGATCGTGGGTTTGATTATCTTGTGAGGCTCCATTTCTGTGAATTTGTTAGTTTCATCAGAAAGGAAAACGACAGACGATTCATGATCATCATTGATAATAAAGTTGTTGATCCGGGCTTTGATATTATTGAGTCAAGTGGTGATGTATATACCCCAATTTATAAGGATTATCTAGTGACGGTTGGTGACACAGAGGTAGGGGATTATATAATGAATATCACTCTCCGTCCAATCGAGTCTAGCATTTATAAATCTCCTTTGTTGAATGGCATTGAAGTTTTCAAATTGAATGGGTATAGAGGTGGCCTCACAATGCCCATTCCAACTCCATTTTCTCCTTCTCTAGAAATGCAACTTCCAACACCACCTCCGCAACCAAAAGCCAGGACTAAATTGATCGTAGCTGTTTGCGGAAGCATACTGGGTTTGTTACTAATTCTTTTTCTAACATTTTTCCTCTTCGTTTTCAGAGCGAAAAAGAGGAACAAGTTCAACTCATATCATGAAACCTTGGCTTCTTTCTTGTGTTTGGGAAATGGGGACCCGACCAGAGATTCTCTGTTGCCTGATAAGCGATGCCGCTTCTTTTCACTCAACGAAATTATAGCGGCAACAAACGACTTTGACAAGCTGATCAGTGTTGGTGGTTTCGGCAATGTTTACAGAGGTGAAATTGACGAAGGAGCTACGCCCGTTGCAATCAAGCGGTTGAATCCCATGTCAAAACAAGGTGCTACCGAATTCAACACAGAAATTGAGATGTTATCCCAACTTCGCCATGCCCATCTTGTCTCTTTAATAGGATACTGCAACGAAGACGACGAAAAGATTCTTGTCTACGAGTACATGGAGAATGGTACTCTTAAAGACCATCTTTACGAAACAAATGAGGATCCATTGACATGGAAGAGAAGAATCGAAATTTGCATTGGCATGGCGAGTGGATTAAATTATCTTCATACTGGTGCTACTCATCCTATTATCCACCGCGATGTGAAAACAACCAACATTCTGTTGGATGAAAAATGGAACGCCAAAGTTTCTGATTTCGGATTGTCCAAAATTGGTTTGAGTAACTCTGCTGTTAGTACCTTTGTGAAGGGCTCAATCGGATACCTTGATCCTGACTACGCAAGGTATAATCAGTTGACAGAGAAGTCCGATGTGTACTCATTTGGAGTAATGTTGTTAGAAGTGCTATGTGCTCGAAAAGTATTCGACCGAAAACTTGACGAAGAACAGTGGAGTCTTGTGCTTTGGGCCCGTAAATGCATTCAAAATGGAACTCTTCACAAAATAATTGATCCTTACCTAATGGGGAAGATAGCACAAGAATGTTTCAACAAATTCGTTGAGGTTGCAGAGGCCTGTATTCTTCAACAAGGATCAGAACGACCAACAATGCAGGATGTTATGGAGAATCTTGAGTTTGCTTTGGAGTTGCAGAAGGATGCGGATTCTAGGAACAAGAAAACGAATCCCGACGATGAAGTCGCGTACCCAGAAGTATCTTATTCTGCTCCTCCGACTAAAACAAGCATTATTGAAGGTTCTGAAACGGAAAGTGACGATGAAAGTGATCAGATTTCTTTCGATACGGTTCAGTTGACGACAACAGGTGTTTAATCAAGTAGAACTACTGCTACAACTTCCAGCAATTTTATTTACAACTCTTCATCAACCTCTACAGCATAAATGCTTCATGTTTCTTTCTTTGTATTGCTATCTTTTTTCATTGCACCTTTAGTGCTAGTTTTCTTTATCTACAAGATTATTATGTTTCATTTGTTTGAACTTTTTCTTTATGTGTTGTTGTGCTTCATATGTTTATATATATTTGTTTTAGGACACCTGAGTATAGCAGTTTTGGTATTGTTGTAGTTTTTCCACATATTTTATTACAGAAAAATATGTAATAATAGCTTTCTTACATGTCCCATTTAAACTGAAATCAAGACAAAACGATTTCTTTTGGAAGGGTTTTTGCCAGTTAATCAAACGAAAAGGAACAACGGCGTTTTTGGTCACTTCTTGAGTGATGACGTTTTCACCTACTGTTGATGACGACACATACAACACCGTTTGATCATGTAACTTTTTATATGTCCATTCATTCATTATCTAGGCCTCGTTTGCTTGGCGGAAAATATTTTCCTTATTTTTCGTCGTTTGTTTGAATCAAAAAAACTAACCAACGAAAAATAATTTTTAGTCAACTAGAAAATAACTTCTCTAGTAAAACTTATTTTGTGCCAAAGTATTTTCTTCTTTTCAAAAGAGGAAAACATTTTTTAATTTGTGAGCCACTTATATATAATGTCTAATATTAAATATTTTTAATTATTTTAAATTTTATTATATATTTTTTATTTTTTAAATGTATTTTTAATATATTCAAATTTTATTTTCATAAATTTCAAATATTTTTTAATAAGATTTTCATGTGATTACTAAACACTGGAAAATACAATTTTAGAAAATAAAATTTTGAGATTTATTTTCTAGGGACAAATATTTTCTCGAAGAACTCATTTTCCGTCAAACAAACAGAACCCTAATATGTATAAAATTATATAACTTAAATGATGTAAAAATTATATAACATTTTTATTATACAATAAATAAAAGTTATATAATTTTATTTATAATTCTAGCAATTTATTTACAAGTCTTCATCAAC
Organism: Breynia disticha f. nivosa; assembly: GCA_948193385.1. NCBI lineage: Eukaryota > Viridiplantae > Streptophyta > Magnoliopsida > Malpighiales > Phyllanthaceae > Breynia > Breynia disticha. Next base: position 6,748 of record CANYCX011471705.1, on the reverse strand, counting down.
ATCTAAGGCATAAATGTTATCATCTTTCTTACTTTGTTGCACCATTACAGCTAGTTTTTTTTTTATTGCCACATTATTGCTAGTTCTTTATCCACAAAATTATTATGTATTTTTTTCTATATAACTGAAAAATAATGCTAAAAAAATGCTGCATCTTTTATAGCATGCATTAATTTTTTTTTTTACACATAAAAATTCAAGTAATACCTAAGATAAATTTATTAAGTTATATTCCGAAATAACAAAACAATGAAATATAATTATGATAAGGTATGGGTTTTTTTATTTTTTTTCTTTTGATATGTTTAATTGAAAGTAAAAAAAAATATAAAAAATTCTTTTGTGGTGGGTGAAAATGAGATTTTATGTCTTTTGCTTCATGAATATAATTTTTTTTATTTTAAACTTTATTATTCTATGGCAAACCTTCTAGAAATTAGACCTCAATTTAAAAAATATAGTAATTAGTAATTTATAATTGTTCTATAGTATTTCGTAAAAATCTTAACTATTAACCAAATTCTTATCTTTATAACACATCTTAATTGTGTATCTAATTCTGCAGTTATTTCTCTTGCAACATTTGAAGAGTTAAAATTATTTTAGCCCATAATACTTTATACTTATGAAATTTATTATAAATATTTAAAAATATGAAAATTTAAGAAAATAAAAAAGTAAATTAACTTAAAATTTAGGACTTAATTTGTAACATTCTTATCCTAAAAACCAATAACAAGTGAAATAATTAATCTAATTAAGAATAAATTGAATATATTAGATTTTGAAATAAGCTAAAATGTTAAAACAAATGTGAATAAATATGAAATGGAGTTAAATTGTGTATAGGTTGAGAATGAATATGCAATCGAGCTTATTAACGAATGTTAGACAATCATATTCACGAGCTTTTGAACTAGTACTACTAGTTTATTTAACCATTTGAACTTAACATTTTGTTCACGAACTGACTCAATTTAAATTTGTCGAATGAAAACAAACTTTTATCTTATCCATGCAAACACGAAAGGCTGGCGAGTAACCTAGTTCATTTACAACCTATATGCATCAAAACTTTAGGAAAACAGTGGAAACTTGGCTTCATTTCTCACTTAACTAACAATTTCACCACTCCATATACACAGACTAATGAGGAAAGGAATTGGAAAGTCTGTCGATAAGAACAATATACTGAATTTTTAAAGACTGTAAGTTGACTCAGAAAGACTTCAACTGAAAACATAATATTCAGATTACTGTTAATGACCAAAAGATTCCCTTACTCCACAAAAAGTTGCCAACTTTATTTTTGTGATCATCCCTTCACTATACCAGTCTTCTCATCCACACGTAATTCACATTTGTTCTAGCCAATGCCCTTATAAGTTGCAGTAATTATTACCTTCAACCAAAAACTTGCATCCAAATATGAATATTCCTACTTTTTTAAAGGCTATGTTCTTCATCATTATTGTCTTCCTCAATCACTTCCTGACGGCCATGTCTGAGTCTCGTTATACTCCGACTGATAAGATCCTTCTAAGCTGCGGGTCATCTTCTGGAGGTCTTGCTCATGATGGCCGTGAGTGGAGTGGAGAAGATGGTAACAGTTCTGTTATCATTGAAGATTCTAACAGTAGAAACAAATCATTCCGCGCTACTGCCATTCAACTAGGTTCTGATGCCACTGATCAAGTCCCTTTCACGGCTGCTCGAATCTCTCGGACACCCTTCACATATGCCTTCTCCGTCTCTCCCGGCCAAAAGTTCATTAGGCTTTATTTCTATGTATCGCGTTACAGCGAGTTCAAGTTGGAGAAGGAGTTTTTTTATGTTAAAGCTGGGAGTTATACTTTACTAAGAAACTTCAGCGCTTCCTTGTATGTTATTGGTTGGGAAAATGATGTTCCAATCATCGCCTTCGAGTTCTGTTTGAACGTGGAAGAGAGTGAACGTCACCTGAATGTGTCGTTTATTCCATTATTTGGTGATTCAAGTAGTTCATGTGCTTTCATTAATGGTATTGAGATCATCTCCATGCCCACCAACCTTTACTACACGCCTTCAAACAGTACTGGTCTCCTCCATGCCGGATACAGCGACAAGTATCATGTCCAGAACAATACTGCGATTCTGACTATTATCAGATTGAACGTCGGGGGGAAGACGATAGAACGAACAAGTGACACTGGCATGTTCCGAAAATGGGAAAATGATGATCTTTATTATCCTCTTGAATCCACCATACTTCAAAACCTAAGTTTTGTTCCAAATTATTCAAAAGTGCCAGCATACTCAGCTCCGGATCTTCTCTACCGATCTGGACGATCAACTGGAAGTAATAGCACTCAAAACTGGACATGGGGTATAAATGTTGATCATGGGTTTGATTATCTTGTGAGGCTCCATTTCTGTGAATTTGCTATCATAAAGGTGAACGAAAGACGATTCATGATCATCATTGATGATCAAATTGTTGATCCGGGCTTTGATATTATTGAATCAAGTGGTGGTTTATATAGTCCAATTTATAAGGACTATGCAGTCACGGTTGGAAACACAGGAGTAGGGGATTATAAGATCAACATCACTTTCTATCCTAAGGAGTCTAGTATTTATCATGCTTTGTTGAGTGGCATTGAAGTTTTCAAATTGAATGATTCTCGTGGTGGCCTCGCCATGCCCCTTCCTATTCCGACGCCTCCTCCTCCAGAGCCAGCACCTCCTCCGCCGCCAAAAGCCAGGACTAAATTGATCGTAGCTGTTTGCGGAAGCATACTGGGTTTGTTACTAATTCTTTTAGTAACATTTTTCCTCTTCGTTTTCCGAGCGAAAAAGAGGAACAAGTTCAACTCATATCATGAAACCTTGGCTTATTTTTTGTGCTTGAGAAACGGTGACTCGACCAGAGATTCTCTGTTGCCTGATAAGCGATGCCGCTACTTTTCATTCAACGAAATTAAAGCGGCAACAAACAACTTTGACAAGCTGATCGGTGTTGGTGGTTTCGGCAATGTTTACAGAGGTGAAATTGACGAAGGAGCTACACATGTTGCAATCAAGCGGTTGAATCGCATGTCAGGACGAGGTTCAGGACAAGGTGCTAAAGAATTCAACACAGAGATTGAGATGTTATCTCAGCTTCGCCACGCCCATCTTGTCTCTTTAATAGGATACTGCAACGAAGACGACGAAAAGATTCTTGTCTACGAGTACATGGAGAATGGTACTCTTAAAGACCATCTTTACGAAACAGATGAAGATCCATTGCCATGGAAGAGAAGGCTCGAGATTTGCATTGGCATGGCAAGTGGATTAAATTATCTTCATACTGGTGCTCCTCATCCTATTATCCATCGTGATGTGAAAACAACCAACGTTTTGTTAGATGAAAAATGGGCAGCCAAAGTTTCTGATTTTGGATTGTCCAAAATTGGTTTGAGCAACTCTGCTGTTAGTACCCTTGTGAAGGGCACGGTCGGTTACCTTGATCCTGAATACGTAAGGTGTAAGCAGTTGACACAAAAGTCCGATGTGTACTCATTTGGAGTAGTATTGTTAGAAGTGTTATGTGCTCGAAAAGTAGTCGACAAAAAACTTGACGAAGAACAGTGGAGTCTTGTACTTTGGGCATGTAAATGCATTCAAAATGGAACCATTCACAAAATAATTGATCCTTACCTAATGGGGAAGATAGCACAGGAATGTTTCAACAAATTCGTTGAGGTTGCGGAGGCTTGTGTTCGTCAACAAGGATCAGAACGACCAACAATGCAGGATGTTATGGAAAATCTCGAGTTTGCTTTGGAGTTGCAGAACGATGCCGATGGTAGGAACAAGAAAACGAACCCTGACCATGAAGTCGCGTACCCAGAAGTATCGTTTTGTGCTCCTCCGACTAAAACAAGCATCATTGAAGATTCTGAAACAGAAAGTGACAATGAAAGTGAACAGATTTCTTTTGATACGATTCAGTTCACGACGAAAAGTGTTTAATCAAGTACAACTACTGCTACAACTTCCAGCAATCTGATTTACAACTCTTCATCAACATCATTGAAGGGTTTTGCTAGTTCAACAAACTAAAAGGAACAGCGACGTTGCAGGTGAGTTCTTGGGTGAGAACGTTCTCACCTGCTGTTGATGACGACGCATACAACACCGTTTGATCATGTATTTATTATATGCATAAAATTATATAACTTAAAAGATGTAAAAATTATATATTATTTTTATTATACAATAAATGAAAGTTATATAATTTTATTTATAATTCTAGAAATTTATTTACAACTCTTCGTCAACATCTAAGGCATAAATGTTTCATCTTTCTGACTTTGTTGCACCTTTACAGCTAGTTTTCTTTATTGCCACGTTATTGCTAGTTCTTTATCCACAAAATTATTATGTAGTTTTTTCTATATAACTGAAAAATAATGCTAAAAAATACTTCATCTTTTATGGTATGCATTAATTTTTTTTACATTAATTTATTTTATTTTTTTCACTTTAAACATTCAAGTAATACCAAGATAAATTTATTACAAAAAAATGAAATATAATTATGATAAAGTACCGGGTATTTTTATTTTTTTTCTTTCCTTCGATATATTTAATTGAAAGTCAAAAAAAGTATAAAAAACTCTTTTGTGGTGGGTGAAAATGAGATTTTATGTCGTTGGCTTCATGAATATAATTTTTTTTATTTTAAATTTTATTATTCTATGGCAAACCTTCGAGAAATTAAACCTAAAATTTAATAAATATAGTAATTAGTAATTTATAATTGTTCTAAATTATTTCGTAAAAATCTTAACTATTAACCAAATTTTTATCTTTATAAAACATCTTAATCATGTGTAACTAATTGTGCAATTATTTCTCTTGAAACATTTGAAGATTTAAAATTATTTTACTCCATAATACTTTATACTTATGAAATTTATTATAAATATTCAAAAATATGAAAATTGAAGAAAATAAAAAATAAATTAACTTGAAATTTAGGACTTGATTACTTATGAAATTCTCAAATTGAGTTGAGCTTTCATCAAATGCATAAATGGTTTTGTATGAATTACTATAAGTATTTAAACTCATACATTTTTTTGGTCCATTTGTCTATATTCCTTAAAGAAAAGATGAAATAATCGGAAATTGTACGTTTTTTTAAAAGTGTGAAAATATTTTACCATCATGTTTATTTGTGTTCATATGATCAATATTTTGTTTGCCGATATAACCTATTTCACTTTAAATATGCAAAAGTGTTGTATTTTATCTCTAATTTAATATTTCGCATGCATGTTAATTAATTACATTTAATTTTCTCTTTCACGCAATTAAACTCTTGTTTAAATTTACTCACTAATTATGAATTTATTTTCTTCATTATTTTTTCTTTATTTTCAAATTTGTTTCATCTCTTTTTTTTCTTTTTTCGAATAAGACAACAATTAGGTTATTTTCTAATATGTTCATTCATTTATATATGTTTAGAACTTCATTTATTTTGAATATATATGAACACGAATGAATATTATTTAACATTTCAATGATAAACAAATGATTTGATCTATTTTTAATATTTAATTAAAATATTATTAATATGTGTTTTTATTTTTTTAGCATTCAATATAAATGAATATTGGTAAACATAAATAAATATTACATGAACGCCGATGTTTAAATTGTATTATTTTCTTGTTGTGATATTTTTAAATTTAGTGTTCAATGAACTTTAATGAACATAATTCTATAATCGATGTTCAAAATAGTATAGTTGTTTCTTGTTTTGTTTTAACTTTTGTAAACTACGTTGAATATAAGCAAACATCATCGATGTTCAAAACAATGTGATTGTTTATTGTTGTCTAACTAATAAAATGTTAATGATCATATAAATGTTGAATGGTGTTCATTAGTATCATTCTTGAAAAAAGATTATTAAAATTAAATCAAATCATTGAAATATTCAATGATATTAGTTCATGTTAATCTATTTTCAAAATAATGAAGTTCTGAAAATATATTAAAAAATACATGAATAAATTCAAGATTACTTGATTGTTGTCTAGTAAGAAGGAGAATGAAAAAAAAAAAGAGAAAAGCCTGTAGAGTTGATGCAAGCTCTAGAAGGGGGGTTGAATAGAGCTTGGATGGAGATGACAGATTTTTGAGAAATAAGAAACAAACAATCAAGAACACATGATTTAGAGTGGTTCGGATCAAACACCTACTCCACTACCTAAGCTCCCACTTAGGATTTTCTCAAACTCTTCACTATTGTCACTTTTCAAAGCTAAGTGAGAACTCTTTACACGTTCACTTTCTAGCTAAGTGAGAACTCTTACAACTTCACTTTCTAGCTAAGTGAGAACTCTTAATACATTCACTTTTTAGCTAAGTGAGAACTCTTACAACTTCACTTTCTAGCTAAGTGAGAACTCTTAACACAACTTACAAAGGTTTACAAGTTTATCACAACAACTCTTGGTTGTATGAAGAATAAGAAGAATATAACTTTATGCTAAAATAGAGTTTTCTCTCAAGGTAGATGCTTGGAATATTTTTAATGTTTTCCTCTATGTTTCTCTCTTGTGTTTTATACCAAATTCTGAGGTTTTGAAGTCTTAAATACCTCCTCTTGAAGATATATCTGGTCGACTAATATTTGAATTTTTGGTCGACTAAATATTTTTCTGGTCGACTAAAATCAGCTCTGGTCGACTAATATTGTTCTGCTCGA
>CANYCX011471393.1:0-10791 GCA_948193385.1 Breynia disticha f. nivosa | reverse complement strand
ACATTTTGAATATGGCATGGTTGGAAATTTTGAGTGATTTTTGAAAAGCAATTAATGAATTGTGTTTGATTAGTTTTGAATGCTTAGAAATGTAATGTACATTATGTGAATTGATGAAATGATTTATGAATTAATGAATGTTGGTTGAGTTTTTTGTTGTTGAATTGTTGAATTGAAGTTAGGGGGAAGGTTGGATTGAAAGGAGATGATTTGAATTGATTAAATTGAGTTTAGTATGAATTTGGAATGTTGAGTTATGCATTTTTTCGGAATGTCAGTTTACTACGCGGAGTGGCACGGAGTACGCGTGGTCGTTTCCACCACGCGTAATCCTTGACGACACTGCGTTTGTCAGCACAGACTACGCGTGGCGGGAGCGACAACGCGTTCTTCCTCCCTACACCGCGTAGTCTGAAAACGACAACGCGTTTATTGAATGGAACTACGCGGGGTGGGCGCGACCATGCGTTCTCCCTTCCCACACCGCGTAGTCCATACGACCCCGCGTTTTAACCTGAAATGTGTGTAAAAATGTACAATTGTTATTCTTGGGTATATTAAATATCGTAAATTTATAAATTCTGAGTTTATAAATGAATTTTGGACTATTTGTATGTTCATAATTTGAAATAAAATATATATATGATTAATTAACTTATGGTTGAAAATGAGTGATTAAAAATGACTAAAACACAAAAGTGTATGAAATTGACCGTAATAGTTTTGTTGCTTACTGAGTTTATAAAACTCACGACGTGTGGAAAGAATTAGTTATTCATTTGAAAACCATCAGCAAGCGCTTGAATAACTGCTCGTACAGTTTTCTTGTTGCTAAATCAAGTAACCGTTCCCAAGTCCACGTCTAACATTTATTCACAAATCAATAGTTTCCGCGAACTTCTTCTGTCAATGTCTAATCATTCATGCGCGAGCAATAACTTTCGCGCTACAGGATAGGTCGTTCATTCCGCCTCCTGATTCATGCCCCCTTACTCATTCAAAACCCACCATAAGGGTATCGCGAGGATTAATTAGTCACACCCTCGTAGCCCATTTGTTTCTCAAACCATGGAGCATGACTATATTTCTACAATAGCACTCAGAACAAACCATAATTCATATCAATCTCTATCATCAACATCGTGGCAATAATAACCATTTTTATCATCAACATCCTTAACTATATAAATTTCAATTAAACTCCATAATCTGTGTTAGGAAATCCGTATACTGAGGGTAATGTTGTGCATCCCCTCACATAGAGTCGTGGCGTATACACCATGTGCACAAAAAAGTGTAACATATACACCGTCGGATATATATAATGAAATGCCTTTAATTTAATTTTACATAATTAATATATTTTTATAAAACAAAATAGAGCTTATCTATAGTTGATTTTGAAAAAAAAAATAGAATAAAATTAATTTTAAATAAGTGTAATTTAAAAAAAAATAAGTAAAAAAATATAATTGTATTTATTTTAAAACTAAATTTTAGAAATAAAATTACAAATGGGAGCGAGTAGATGGCAGTAGTTGAGATCGAATGGCAAGTTCGTGAATTCCCCAAAACACCAATGTCATTTCCCGACCACATCACATCCTCGTTGTTATCGAAATCCCCCACGCGCACCCTCTCTTTCAGACAACACTATAAAACCCAAATCCCAACCCCACTCCTTTCTCTCTTCCCACCACAGAGAGAAACGGACGCGATAACATGTTGCTCAAATTACCAATCAACCCCTCGCCCCAATGCACTCCCACTGGGCTTTCGTCGCGCCCCAAACCCCCCTCGATTTCCCGCCGCTCTTTCGCCGTCACGCGTTGCTCTGATAAAGCGCATTCAGTTCAGGCGGTTGTGTCGGAAAGTGGGCCCGCTAGGGTTGAAACCGTTGCTGACCGGTTACGGTTAGGAAGTTTGGCTGAAGATGGGTTGTCTTATAGGGAGAAGTTTATAGTGAGATGTTATGAAGTTGGTATTAACAAAACTGCCACTGTTGAAACTATTGCCAATCTTTTGCAGGTAATCAGTGAATAATTGATTATAAGGGTGTCAGCTTTTTGTCGTCTTGGTCATTGAAGATTTCTTTTTTGTTGTTCTGTGGTTAAATGTCGTAATTTTGAGGAATTTGGTTTCTGGGTTTGTTTAATTTTCGTGTTTTGACTCTGGTTTAAAGAATTTGTGAGGATGTGATTGCGTTTCGTTGAACGAGAATGAAGGTGACGTGAAGATGTTATTTTTTTGGTTGTTTTTGTCGTTATTAGAGAGTTTTTGTGGCTGGAGTCGTATTTGATTTAATTTTGCTGGAAAATGCTGGTTATCTTTATTTTTTCTTGGTTCTTTTTGCTTATTCGGGCTGCAAAATGTATTTCATCACTTATGTGAGTTTGAAGATTTATGGTTTGAATTTCTAGGGGAGATTGAAAATCATAAAAGTTCTCTTTTCAAGACATAAATGCAACTGTCTTGTTTTGATGGCACTGAGGTTTTTTTCTTTTACACATCAATGACAATAAGAAAAAAAATGGTTTGAAATTTTTGTTCGTACACCGGCTGAGGATTTAAGCTAGTTAGTTTTAAGAATTCTAAATTTAATTTGATTTGATATGACTAGTGTTACTTGGTATTATATTTTGATGGAGTTATTGTTTTGTTAGTCCATCTTCTCTATGTATATCTTTAATATTATGGGAAATATGCGCATTGCAGGAGGTTGGATGCAATCATGCTCAGAGTGTTGGATTTTCGAGAGATGGGTTTGCAACAACCACTACAATGAGGAAGTTGCATCTTATATGGGTTACTGCTCGCATGCACATTGAAGTCTACAAATACCCGGCTTGGTGAGTTTTGATGTTTCTGATTAACATTTTTGGTGTAGGTGTAGGTTATATCAATTTGTGGTTACTTATGGCATGACCTTGTGCAGGAGTGACGTAGTTGAAATAGAGACATGGTGCCAAAGTGAAGGAAGAATTGGAACTAGACGTGATTGGATTTTAAAGGATTATGCAACTGGTGAAGTTATTGGTAGAGCTACCAGGTGAACAATGAATAAAAGATAAAATATAATATGTGGCTATTTAGACTACATGAGCCATTACTTTTCTTATTGATTCTCTTTACATGTTTTATGGCCATGAATTGCGATTGTCATTTAGTGATATTTCAAGAAATGAATAATATGAAAGCTTGTTTCTCCTCAGTAAATGGGTGATGATGAACCAAGACACAAGGCGGCTTCAGAAAGTAAGTGATGATGTTCGGGAGGAGTACTTGGTTTTCTGCCCACGGGAATCCAGGTACATGCCACGTTGTTTCTGAAGTTTTGAAAAAATCAATGCATTTTCTTCTTTCTGTGCACCAGCTGGCCATTCTGTATATTGTGAGGAAGATGTTGGTTGTTGCCCTTGTCCGAGTTTCAAAGTCATCTTGTGCATCTGCTAACCCATCTCTTTTACTATCAAAATGGAGGTCTTATATAAGTATCCCTATTCAGATTTGTTTGTTGAGAGAGCCCAAGATGATTGTAAAATGTCCAAGCTTACAGAATCAGACTCACATATCATTATTACAGAAGCCTGTGGTTTATATTTGATCTCCCTAGCATATAAATTTTAACTGTGTTTTCCTCCCTCCTCTCCTACAGAAAGGCATTTCCAGAGGAACAAAACCGCAGCCTGATGAAAATTTCAAAACTTGAGGATCCTGCACAGTACTCCAGATTGGGACTTGTGGTACATTAAACGATTTCATCTGAATGTTTTTAATGCAGTTTCAATCTTGTGTTGTTCTGAGTTTCATGTGTGTGAATTTGCAGCCTAGAAGAGCAGATCTCGACATGAACCAACATGTTAATAATGTCACATATATTGGATGGGTTTTGGAGGTAATTAAGATTGCCATTAACTTGTTTAACTCATATATCTTTGTCGGCAATTACTGCCGTTGGTCTGATCAGTTAAACCCGCATTTCTTGCTGACAGAGTATGCCTCAAGAAATAATCGACTCCCACGAACTGGAAACAATAACCTTGGATTTCAGAAGAGAGTGCCAACACGATGATGTAGTCGATTCACTGACCAGTGTGGAACCCTCCGAATATCCCGAAGCAGCTTCAGAACTTAATGGAACAAATGGTTCTGCCACGAAAAGCCTAGACAAGCAAGATACTGTTAATTTCTTGCATCTTGTTAGATTATCCAGTGACGGGCTCGAAATCAACCGTTGCCGAACTGAATGGAGAAAGAAACCTTCCAGATGAAGATGATAGGATAGTTCTTCTCCAGTTCTTTGCGGTTTCACAATTTCATTGATGTTTTCTCCATTAGTGTGGATTTTTTTTTCCCTTTTTTTTTTCTCATTCTATTTTTCCTTTTTGTCATCACCAAGAATTTTGTTCTCCACCTCCCCATCCTGTTGTAAGTTACAGACTCTTTTGAGGAATTACATTTACCAACTGTGAGGAAAATGTAACCAGTCAGTCATTTATAATTATTGCAGACAATGTTTTTATCTATAAGCAATGTCTAATTTGTTATTAGAATTGGTTTCTGATGCAATATTGAGCTTTTATCAGTCTCTCTGTTTCACCTATTTGATCTAATTGTTAATATGCATGCATGAGTCATCATCAGGAGGTTACACTTTGGCATGTTCATCTTCATCAAGCAATTCCAAGACTCGTTATTTTTAGATAAAAGGATAAGAGACATGAATTAAGTTACTATAATCTCCTGTTCTGTATCATCAGAAGCAACTTCCTCCAAAGCCATCAAAGAACTAATGAGTGATGCAACGTTGACAACTCTGTTAGTGTAGCTCGCCACTTGAGAGGTACTGCGACTATTATGCCATTTCCCCTCGGCTGCTAAAGCTTCAGCTCTAAGATTGGCTGTCCAGATGGCTGCAAAATACACACATCTAGGTATAAACGAACTTTACGAGCTACTCAGAGCTTGAATTTGATAAAAGTTCGTTCAAACTCTGCTCGTTTACAATCGAGTTTGTTCGCGAACAAAATTTTCAGCTTGAATAGTTAAACAAGCCAAAACTATGCAAGGTGATATTCGACTGAAAAGCTTGCGAGTAGCTTGATAATAGGTTCATGAACAAACTTGTTAATATGTAATTTTTATTTTTTGCATTTTATATAGGTATATAATTGTTAAAAATGAATATTGTTTCAAATAATAACTATTAAAAAATAAAAACTATTCATAATATTTAATAAATGTGTTAATTTTTATTTTTTATTGAATAAAATTTTATTTTATTTTTTCGTTTAGTCAAATTAAAAAAAACTCACCTATTAATTACTTTGCAAACGTTAAACGAGCCGAGGCTAAATAAAATCTTAAATTTGATAAAAAAACTTGGTCAAACTTAAAAATTTTTAAATAAGTCAATGCTTATAACGTGTTGAGGGCTTCAGGCTTTGAAGGATATTGGATGTATCCCGTGGGAGAACAGATTGATTATGTTGCATGTAGATTTTTTGCATCTGTAACAATTAAATGGACAGAAAGGGCTTCAATTCATGTAGCGGACTTTCTACCCAAGCAACCTCTTTGATCAGTTTTTTCCGAACAAGCTCACAAATTGTGTTATCGTATCCGAAATTAACAGCTCAGAATCTGAAACTTCCAATACTGTTAATGTTCTAATCTCTGGCGCTCGTTGTCCATTATTTTCTCAAGAACACAATCTATTGTTAATAATAAGAGAAGTAAGGCATTATTTCCAGTATGGACCACCAAACTGTTAAATTCTATAATAGCCAATCTCCCACTGCATACACCAATCTCAACTATTCTAAACCAAGAAACTGTTCCAATGTTAACATCTTCAAATCATCGCTATAAAATGCAGCAAATCTTCACTCTGATCACAACACAGTGAGAAACAGCATGGAGAGGAATGTGAAAGCATGGCTTGTCCTGGCAATCTTTGTGATGGCATTCTTCACAGTCCATATCACTGAAGGCATAAGGGATGTGCCAAACTCAACTAAGGAAGAGGTGTATAAACCAGAGCTCTTGGGGGGTCTCCTAGGACCAGGATGGGGCTTAGGAGTGGTGCCTGCTGTTCTTGCAGCTATATGGCCAATAGCATTCCTCAGCCTGTGCTGTGGTGGTCGAAGACCAGGGTTTATAGGATCAAACAAGGATATCCAGTACCACAATGGCGATGCCGCCGGTGGATACAGCCCTCCTAATGAAGGTGAAGCTGACGGTGGCTACAACCCCCCTAATGAAGGTGAGCCAAAAGGTGATGCTGCCGGTGGCTACAAGCCCCCTAATGAAGGTGCGCCAGAAGGTGATGCTGTTGTTGATGGCTACAAATCCCCCAAGGAAGGTGAGCCAAAAGGCAATGATGGGTCTGGGGCTGTCATGGCGAAAAGTAGAGCCGCTGACCAGGCTCCATGACAGTATGGTTACATACTCTGGTGTAGTGTGTTAAGCAGAGGTCTGAAGATAAATAAAACAGCCTAAATACGTAATGAATCTTGGCTATGAGTACCGAGATTAGTCCTGGCTATGTGGACTTCTTCGCTTTATCTACAATATGTTACGTTTTCCGAAATGATTTTGTATCCTTCTCTACATTTACCACGCAAATTCTCCACTTTCTTTGCATAATCCACCAAAAACAGTAGTAAAAAATGCTCACCAAAACACACTCAAAACTCATGGCGAAACAGCAAAATTACAGCGTTAAAGGTGTCAGAATTGGTAGATGCTCTTTCAAATAATCGCATACCTGTTTCATACAATTTTAATATCAGTATTCTTTTGCAAGGTTTTGTTCAATGAAAATCTAATTGCCTTCAAGATCTGCTAATTCTGTTGACACCTACTGCTTGCTATGACTGTTTCCAGAATTAACCATGGCATGCTTGCTGATTTTGCTGAATATTTGTCTCCAAGAGAAGAACATTTCCTTGCAGTCAGACTTCATTTCGAACTGCTTATGGTAAAGCACAAAAATCCACCAGCATTATACAGCCTCATTCCTTCTCCATCGACCATTGAAATCTTATTCCTATTTAGCCTGTTTCAGAAATGGAACAAAATGACAAATGCACAGGTGAGAATGGAAGGAAAATTTGTTGCTTCTGCTTCAAAAATCAAAACACAAGTTCCATTTAATTGCAATGACATGAATATGGGGAATGCACAGTGTAATTGACCTTAGCCACAATTTACAAGAACCAAGATTTAAACTAATACTGCACCAAAAAACACCTCATACCTAGACACAACTGAAGATCTTCAATTAAAAAAAAAATTCTTAAGATAGAGAATGCACGGTGCTTATCATTGGATGTACTGACAGTCTTTAGCAATGGCTATAATCAAAAAAAATATTGCCATCACTTTTCCGTCTCTACAGATAGGCTACAGAAATGAATCAAAGATAAACTTACAAAAACAAGTCTTGAGTATTTATATCCCATTCAACTTGAAGCAGGAAGAAACACCCTGATAAGTTCTTTCACGGTAACCCTTTTGCGACAAGTAGGGCATTTAGCCTGAGCTGCAATGGCAGCCTTGATGCATCCCTTGCAAAAAATGTGTCCACATTTTGTAGAAGTTGGCTCAACTAGTGGCCCCATGCAGATTGGACAGTTGAAAGTTGGTTCCTTTGGAGGCGGGGTTTGAGATTTTGGTGCCACAAGCGAACTATCTCTCTGCCGAAGTGCCATATCCAATAAATAAAAACATTCAGTATTCACCCACAAAATTTGAGTTTGCCGTGGTTGACAGCAACCCAATTATGATTCAAGTATCACTAAAAGCTACCTAGTACCTAATGAAAAAGGTAATCGGAATGCAATGAATTTAAACTATAAAGAATAAAAAAGGCAAGAAACGTTCCAGAAAACTCCATCAGAATTTGCAAGGCAATTCTGTTAGATGTGTCATAACATATATATAATGTGAAGCATTAAGAATAAGATTGCTCACTAAACTGCAACATGAAGCAAACCAATGAATAAAATGTATAGACACAGAGACATGTAAAATCTTACCATAGAGCTGCTACTGCTCTCCAAATTAATGTGAACATCACAATTGACAATTGTTTGGTTTGATCGAACTCTTCTGCGCTTGTGCCGATTATTTTGAGTCATCCTAGTTGCTCTCCCTACAAAGAACATAAATGAGCAAGATATAAATACATACATGCATAAATATAATCAATTGCCAACAACAATATAAATATAAACACTCGGAATAATCCAACATTGAAACACGCAGACCTCTCACAATGTGTAAAATCTCATTCGAAATAATACAGATAAAACAAAGGCATACCAGAATCTACATCAACCACAAAAGGCCTTTCATGAGCTCTTTGGGCATTGTGCTTAGCCTACATAAAGCAAGAGAAATCCCAACCAACTTAGTAAAAGAAAGTGCACAACATGAAGCAAATAAGCTGGTAAAACAAAACAGAAATTGATGAAATTCATTACTTGGGCAAAAGCTCTTGGAGATGACTCCACAACATCATCATCAAGAGCCTCAACATCAATAGGAGCGGGAATAACTTGGACTTCCTGCGGAACTACGACGCTAGAAGTCCCTTCTTGTTCTCTACTTTCATTCGGAGGCGCATTTAAGTCCAGCATTGCCTTCCTCCGCCGATATCCCCTTGTTGGCCCCCCCTTCACTGCCTGTCTCTGAGTGCTCATCCCCTTTCAATCTACAAAATTTCCAATCCAACTTACTCAATTCCTCATTTTTCAATAACCCATTATCCATTATTCCTTGAAAAATGGGGAAAATAAGTTAATTAGTAGTTTATAAATAAAATTGTCAACTTTATGACAATTTCCGTTTTAAAATTTCAAACTTTCTGCATAAGAGTGAAAAAAAACAAACAAAATTCACTAATCTAATAGTTCAATTCTCAGTTAAACGGAAGATCAAAGATCAATTCTGTAATCATCCAAACAATCAAACCAATAACAAAAACAATAACAAAACAATCCAAACAGAGCCCACGTCAAACATTGAGAAAAGGTTACGAAAGATCAAGCATATATCACAAGATGATAAAAAGAACGAAACAATTCAATCATTAAAAAAAATAAGAGGTAAAAGATTCTACCTATATGAACAATCAAGGGCTCTACAGTGAAATTGATCGCCACCCACTTCCAATCAACCAAAAAGGTAACAACTTTTGAAATCTTAAAGGTCTATATAAAGAGAGGATTTTTATAGAGAGAAGGGTTGTGGATGATAGACGAAGGAAAAACAGAAATTGGGGTTTTGAATAGTGTGTATCGCTCGGTGAAGAAGGGACTTAATAAAGTCCACGTGGCACCAACGGGACGTGTTCTGTACATGAATAATTGAATTTTACGACCCCTTGGATAAGAAGTTTTTATTTTTTAACCGGATATATTTCATTTGCAAGATAATATCCTTTGTTATATATGTCGTGATTGACAACGTACTCGATGTTCGATGTTTTACAATTAGAACAAATGTGATTGATTTAAAATATTTATGTCGTTCTTTAAAGTATGTCAAATCCACAAGTTTGTGTTTACTATGAGTTTTAAAATGAGGGATAGATGGTCGTGTTGTTCTCTCGGTGAGTTTCTTCATTGTCGATGCATGTTATCAAGCATTCTTGAAAACCTCCATGTGCATTTCTCCTTAATTTCGTCCAAAAAGTTGCACAACTTTGCATAATTCTAACTGTGTGGAATGTGATGACGTGTCTGTCGTGTTGTAAGGCCGAAGATGAAGTTTTCACTAGCCTTTCAACCAAAACTTAAGTAGCTCGACTATAAGCTATGTTTACTTCATCAATCAACATTTGTCTTATTATATTTATATTTGTTTATCGTTTGAAGATGATGATGAAGATGAGTTAGTAAAGTGATTTTGTGTTTAATATGTTGTGTATTTTTTTTTAAAAAAAAACTAATATGTTGTGTATTGTTAGTTCTGAGAATTGTGATTAGAATTGGAAGTGGTGAAATTTGTGAGACTCAAAAATAAAATTTCAGCAAATCTCAAAATTAAACCTTTTATACAACTTTTCCAATCATTTTCAATAATAACATGGATATAGAAAAGAGTTATCAAATTATACAATCTATTTATTTTAAATGTAACAAATAAAATACATTTATTTTAAACATGTTTTCAAAACAATCCATGTTTGTTATCTTCGTGCTCGAGTCCTCCACGTTAATCCTGCTATACCTGCTCATCATGTAAACAAACAAAGGCGGTGAGTATATAATAATACTCAGTAAGTGTAGGCCCAAATTTAGTTTATATGAAGTGCAGGGGTCCAGTTAGCACAGGCGTGCTAATGAACACAAGGTCGTGTTCATCCCTTCATTCCCAATAGTCATACATTATATTGAAACACAAGTTCATTTGTGTTCAACTTTAATATTCAACACGATAACGTGTTGGTCAGTACGAAGACGTACTGAGTTACTAACTTTCCATTTCCAACTCTGTTTCCTTTTTAATCGAGTATTGACTAAGTGTTTTGTTTCAAATACATTTCCAGAATATCATTCGTACTATATGTACAATCAAATAAGCAAGTAGAATCTGTAACGCCCCAAAAATCCATTTGCCCCAAATCGAGAGGATAAGGCTAGGATTAGAGAGAATTTAAATGTAATGAGGGATGATGTGCATAATTGTGGATGATGTTAGAGTTAATGTAAATGAGTGTTGATTTAGTTGGGAAAGTGGTTATTCAGGTTGGAGAACGCGTATATAGAAGTATATGCGAAT
>CANYCX011471374.1:0-19722 GCA_948193385.1 Breynia disticha f. nivosa | reverse complement strand
TTATAGCCGTTATATAGCAGTTTTACGTAAAGTATGGACTTGCTAATTATAGAATAAAGGGCGTATTAGCGTAACACAAAGCTTAATCCATGGATGTGTTAACTAATACGATCGGTATTCTGAGAATATAACGGAATAATAAAAATTGGAATATCTGACCTATTGATGTGAAGTTACTTTACGTAACTTGAAGTTAAACAAAAAGTAATAAGAATGGTAAATACGAGATGAAAAGAAAAGTTTTAAATTATACGTAATTAACAGGATAGTTAGAATAGGATGTTTTATGCTGACTTACGAAAATGCATATCTTATTTTCAATTTTAGGGCACAAAGGTAGCAAACATGTTTCTCAATAGCTAGTACTTAAATATAACATACTGGATACCCTACCTGTAGTACAAACACTCCATACTAGCACATCATTATCAATTGGTATACAAATACATGTTTACACTAGATAACCAAGCCACACATGCCTTAACCAATGAACACAAATACTCACATATATCTTAATCTCAATATTAACAGCAACCACAACAGCAGTAACCATCACAAACTCAGCAATGAAAATGGCATCAAAATACAAATGGACGTATTAAGAAATGCAAATGAGATGCCAATACGATGCCAATGCAATCACATAAAATTTTCCTCGGGGTTCTCTTTTATCATTTTCTTTTTCCTTAGTCCCAGACCGGCATCGAGCTCCTGCTCGGAATATCCTCGGTCCCAGACCGACATCGAGATCTCTCTCAAAATAATCATCATCGGGCCCGACTCGGTATCGAGATCTCTTTCAGAATCAATCATGACCACGTGTCACATACAATGCTAATACAACATATGAATGTATCAAATGCATTCATTATGACCATCCAATCTCAACTAAATCATGCTATGCATAATGACACCATAACTCTTATAGTTCATCACGTATCACATATGAACATCATAGACAATAGCCATAAATTCCAAACTGCATAGCATTAATAAATCATCAATATCAATCTATGCCTTTCACACAATTCATAGCTCATATGCACATAGCAATAAGAACAATCAAAGGCATAATCCATAAAATCCATCATCAAAGCATAATCATGTCATTCATCGTAATCCACACAATAAGCCAATGCTTTCCTTAGTTCATTTTTACACAAAGATTCTTACATCAGATTATATACAATTATATAATCAAACTCGTAATAACAACCTCATAGTAGCATCAACAATCACATAAACAATCAAAGCACATGCCAATCAAGAGCACCCAAGTTCTTTTAAAAACACACTTTAGCTACCATTTTAACATATTTGCATCATTCTCAGGTATGATTAACCTTACAAATGCAAGACCTACAATGGTAAGTGTAAATGACACTTACCTCGATAAATTTGCAAAGTCGGCCTTAGGTCAACTCCGATCCAAGTGTTGTCAATCATCTCCTATATGAAAATAATCATATAAGGTCGTCAATAAAATTGTTCAACACATGTAACTTCAATTTTTAGCCTTTACAACTCAATTCTCTAATTCCTCACTTAATTTCCAAATCATCGTGTTCTTATTTTTCCATCCAATTCATGATTTAAGTGTTCTAAATCCTCCACATGAGTTTAATTAACTATAATTCAACTAAACAACACTAGTTGCACCTCTAATTCATCTAATCATATTCATTTTTGAAATTCCAGCAACCTACAACTCATGTTTTCATTGAAAATCAAGTTCACAAGCTTACTTTGGTATGATTAGCTCCAAATTTGCAAGAAATTAAGTTCTTCCTTGCCCTCAATCTCTCCAGCAAGATTTCTTGGGTTTTTTCTTACTTTTTCTCTCGAATGCTCTGTTGCTTGCTTTCTAAAATGAATAAAACAGTGTTACTCGTTCTGTTTAAACATTTCCAGTCGACATGACCTCAGCACGGGTCGTGCTCCAAGTTTTGTCATACTTTTTTTGGCACGAGTTTCAGTTTGATTGTGCACGAGATCGTTTTGAATTTTTCCAGCAACGATGAGCACGCCCACCGGCACTGTCGTGCTCTAGCCCGTGCTCATTTGCTGTTTTCAGCACTTTTTCGATTTTCATTCTAATTCAATCTGTTTTTAATCTATTTTCCAGGGTGTTACAGAATTGTTGGAAATAGCTACATTGTAATTGGATCTTTAATAAACTTCTTCAATTATAACACATGAAAAAATGATGGATAGAGGATGGTTTGACAGATTCAGCTTTTCACAGCCTATCTTTTCAAGTAATTCATATGCATCGAATCCTAATTTTAAATTCTAATCACGTAAGGATTAAATTTGAAATAAAGCCTATCCAATCTAATGTATATGGAAGACACAAGTGTATAGAGTCATTTTTTGGATGTGAATTTTAATACAAAAATTATCCCTAATTAAAAATAATTAAAAAAGAGCATTTATGAAAATCCTCCACAAGCCTCCACGCATGTCATAAAGTTTTTGTATTTTTAACTTTACGAATTATTTACACATGCTTCATTATTAGGAACAACATGTTTCCTCATAAATGAACATAGGCTCATTCTATCACTTACACTGTGTTTGGCAAAATTAGGTGTAAAGTAACATAAGTGTCTATAAAGTAAGGTCGAGCAGAACAAGGTAGGAGTTTCTCTTGATTAAATTTTTTTATTATTTGGATAGAAGGTAAAGTAAATTAATTGTTTATAAAATAGTAAAATATAAAAATTAACTTGTATGATAGGTTTTGGAGGTTTTTAAAAACCTCTAAAGCACTTAACTCCTCAATAAAATCTTCTTCTCAAATAAGATTTCTAATTGCATTTACTTTATGAAATCCTCATCTACTTTAAAAAAATTCATCCAAACACACTATTAGGCTCATTTTTTACGCAGAGATAAAAATTCACTAAAATAATCATTTTGCCAATGAGCTCAAAACTTCATGTGTGAGATCTTGGAGGCCCATTATTTCCTAGGAATGATTTTTAAGTCGATTAAACATATTAATATTTTTTTACAAGCTTAATAATGACCTAAATAAATAGAAACCAACAACAGTCAATTTTGGCCTTGCAATCTTATACAATTGCTTGCACTTTTGATGATCTCAACTATCATACAATCTGGGTGTGACCACACGCTATTCAATTTCACTTATCATGTGGTCTGTGATTTCATCTCTCTTTATAAGAGTGACAATCTCTTCATTTCTCTCATATCCCAGTAGCATATTATACTTGACTCTTGAGTTATTGGACAATCATGTTTGCTTAAAAGACTCACTGCAAAAAAGGTATGCACACTTTCTTAGAGTTTTCACAAGTTCCTAAGTGATCTTCTTTATATAGATCCTAATACCAAGTATCAATTTGGATTCACCTAATTCTTTCACTAAAAACCAATTCTATGAATGTTGCTAACTTTGGTTGATGTTGTAATGTCATTTCTAATGATTAAGAAGTTGTCTATATGCAAAAAGAGAAATAATACAAAGCTCTTACTATTCTTCTTCTACGCATAGACTCTTCTTCACTCTTTATGAAACTAAACACTTTGATTTTTTCATTAGAACAAAGGTTCCAACTTTGGATGGTTACTTCAATCCATAAATAGACATTTGAACCTTACAAACCTTTTTAGGAGTCTTTGGATCGATAAATTTCTTATGTTTTTTCAAATGATCATCCTTAAGGAGGTTTTCAATAAGAAAATTCATTTTTGCATTCATGTTTCATAATTGTGATATACAATGAGAGAAAGTAAAATTCTAATGGATTTGAGCATAACTACTGGTGAGAAAGTTTCATCATAGTCAACACCATGAGTTTTCCCAAAACATTAAGCCACTAGTCTATCTTTGAAATTTATATGAATGTTATTCTGCCCATAACTAGGAAAGTATGTTAAGAATAGATTACTGGAATGATTCATATGAATCAATAGTCCAAGAATTATTTGAGACATTAGGATAGGTGTGACATGAAAAATGTATAGTACCTTATTGAGCAATATTAGAGGTAGTAATAGATGTGGAATGAGTTTTACTAGATGAGTAAGGCTCAATCTTAGCAAGAAGAGATTGAACAGCTTGGAATTCTCCATCAAAAGGGCCTGAGTGGGGTATCTTCTCTAGTCATTATTCTTTCTGTTTACATTGTCAAATAAGCTTGAGGTCTTGTACTACTAGGCTTTTTCCACCCCTATCACATGTAGGACAACCATGTAATTTCCAACATGTCTCCTTTGTATGTCGTGGCTTGCCACGATAATCGTCGCCCCATATATCTGGCTTGATTCCTTTTAAGGGCTCATTTTGAGAGGGTTTGAGTGTTGTCTCTACATGCATACTTGACCTCTCAACAGTATTAGTCTGGAGCATTACCCCTCATTTGCTTTCCTCTTGTTGTACATAGTTGTATGTTTTTCTCATTGTAGGAAAGGGATCTCGACCAAGAACTTGGACCAATAATCTGAATATATTATTCTTTTAGACTAGCTAGGAAATCATAAACTGTTTCTTTGTCTACGAGTTTCTAAAATTTAAATGCATCATTTACGCAAGAGGCTGGAAAATCCTAATAATAATCTAGTTCCTGCCATAAGCCAAAATTTCTAAAAAATATTGATCAATTCTAAGTTTTCCCAATTTTGTTTTATCAACTTTCTTGCATAGTTTGCATATTTATGCATCATTCCCAACCTGAGAGTATGTTTGTGAAGTAGCTTCCCAAATTTTGCTAGTTGTATCTAATAGCAAATACCTTCTGGCAATAGTTGGTTGCATAGAATTAATGAGCCAAGACATAATAAGAGAATTTTTAGATTCTCACCTCACAAATTTTGGATTTTCAAGATCTGGCCTTGGTTTGACAATATTGATATAGCTCTGCAATCTTCTACCCTAAAAAAATAATAAGTAGGAACGGGACCAAGAGAGATAGTTTGTTCCATCAAGCTTAAAAGGGTTAATCTGAAGGGTGGGATTATTGTTGACAGTGGTAGCACCCTTACCATTATTCTGGTCAATTATTTTTCCAAGTGGATCCCCTAACTTTCCTTCAGCCATGGTAAGGAATAGATTTGACAGGTTTTAGAGAAGGTTGCTAAAAAATCATAGAATATAGGTTTGTAAGTAATTTGTACACCAAAAAAATCTTATTTATACTTTCTTTATTATTTACAATTTAAGAAGATAGAACATAAATAAGGAAAAGAACTATACAAGGAAACATAAATAAGGGAATGTACAACAATATTTTTTTGGAAAGAGTCTAATGCTTTCAAAATGTGTACATGTGGATTAGACCTGGCAAAAGTTGACACGACCTGCCAACTTGACACAACCCGACACGAAGTTAAGCGGGTTTGGGTTTGCATAAATGGGTTGGGCCATAAATGGGTTGACCCGTTTATGACCCGTTAAAAATTTAGTTAAACAGGTAAACCCGACACAACCCGATTACGACCCGTTATAACCCGTTAAAAATTATTAATAATTTTATAAAATAAAATATTTAAAACATATACAAAAATTTAATATAAAAAACATATATGGACCACATATTTTAAAAAAATAGATCTAAACTTATATTTAGATTTGAAGTTTATACAATAAATGTTAAATAGGTTAATTTTTAACTTATTTAACATGTTAACTCATATAAATAAATAGGATAATTTGTGTCAATTAAATCAGTCAATCATGTTAATAATTTTTCTATTAAATATCATTATTTATGACATAATATTAAATAAATTAAATTGTGTCATTTTACGTGTCTAATCGTACACTCTTTAATCGCTTTTCCGAGTTAGAAATTGTCAGTTTTATCTAATTGTCCGAGTTAAATGGGTCAACCCGCCAACCCGTTTATTAAATGGGTCTGGTTTGGGTTACACTTTTTGACTCGTTTATTAAATGGGTCGGGTATGGATTTGGGTTAATCGTGTTAGCAGGTCATATTGACCCGACACGAACCTGACCCATCAACCCGAATTGCCAATTCTAATGTGGATTTTAAATATTCCAAAACATCGAATAAAATACAATGCACTAAGTACAATAACATATTCAAAGTCTTTTACAATTCAGCGCATTTTCCCCAAATATGCTTCGTCGACCTCACTCATAGAAATCCTTCTAATCCTGCATACATAAAACTTTTGTATGCAAACAAATACGAGTATTAAAACTCAGTGAGTGAATACCCCCACACCACTATCTAAACCAATCTATCCCAACGCAATTGTATATTCAACCACACACAATTTAGGTCATTTCTTCTTTCTTTTTTACTAAGTGTCATGCACATTAATCCATTTTTCCTAAGTTCGTTCCATAATTTCCGTGCATCAAGCTTACATTTAAGACTCCATTCAATCAATCTTTAATCAAGCATCCCATGCATTCAAACATTTATTAGTACCAATTTAAATCATATAAATCACATAATTATACATAACTCTATTCATCCTTACTAAATCCATTAACATTCATTTTATCACCAACGACCAAATTCAATTATAATAATTTGCGCAACAGGTTTACAATGGGTCAACACGGGTCATGTGCGTTAACACATAGACCGTACCAATATATAAGTTACAATGCTGGAAGCAGGAGACTGTGTGGAAGGCCATGGGGGTCGTGCTGGCACACTAAAATTCCAGTAACCCGACATAGGAACCGTGTTGGTGAACACGGGAATTATGCCAACCTACTGCCCAATTCCAGTACACATCACATTCATCATTTATACTTATAAATCTGCACATAGTTATTCATAATAACACACAACATCCATAAACATGTTCACCATAATTATTCTCAATGCAATTGTCTCAACCTAAACATGTCCAAAAAAGATAAACACATACCTAATACATTCATCAATACATAAATCTCATTGCAATGTGCATCCATCAATATAATCATTCCAATGTAAACATTCATACTTCATTCTACCACATTTTGCATAATACATGATTCAATCAAAGGAATATTAACTCCACAATCACAAGTAATCATAATGCAAGAATGTCACACGATGCTTTCATGCATGCTTATGCATTAACACACAAATGCATGTCTCAGGTCTTCCTTTTCCTTTTACGACCAAAGAGCTCTCGACCTTAATTTCATACGACCATGGGCTCTCACCCTAAAATTCATATGACCATGGGATCTCGCCCAAATATCTATACGGCCATGAGCGTTCGCTCTCCTTTTCATACGACCTTGAGCTCTCGCTCATTTTTTCGGCCAATGCTCCATTTTCTTTCTTATGGCCAATGCTCACACAAATGCTCATGCAACATGAGATAAAATAAATGAGCATCCACACATATCAAATCACATTTCACAATCATATGTCAGTATATATGACAACATGTGATCTCATCCGCACATATCCTATCACATTTTGCATTTCTTATGGCCAGTTCAGTCCATACGTTTCCATTTCCAAATTTCACATGCCATGTAACTCAAATTTCCATACTAACCATTCTCAATGCACACACATTACACATTCCAATTTTTCACAATATCCATATGGCGTTTGATCACAATCACAATTCATTTAAACTCAATTCACACAACTCACCAAAAATCCACATTACAAAACACATATTATCTAAATCCAAATTCCATGAAATTCACATAATTCACCAAAATTATTCACATGCCATGTATCCACAAGTTCATGCAACTTATTCAAGCGCAAATTACGTCAATCACATACAAATCACATTTCACGTATGCACTTCACATAATTCACCGCACATCAACAATTAACCATATAATATCAAGTCACATCGCAAATTTATAAGGTATGCAAACATCATGCATCTTAACGAATCATGTCAAACAATTGTCAAACCGCACCATGAATCTCATGTCATTTAACAACTAGCATTTAGTGCAATCACATACACAAACATATCAGATGATTAATATCACATATATTTAACCATGCATAGGCAACAAAAGGTAAGTAAGTGTTGGGTATACACTCACCTCGCAAGTCTAGGCTAAGTTCGCCTTCCTAGCGATATTTCAATTCCCCTTCCAAACCTTAATCCCTAAATATTTACAATTAAATTCATCATCAATCACAATTTAATTATTTAAATTCTTTCCCTTTGTGTTCTGATTTCTTCATTTTCTTATTTTTCCCTTTTATCGATTTACATAAATTTTGTAAATCTTATTCATGGCTTTAATTTTCAAATAATCAATGTTAATAGTTCTTAACTTTACCAAGAATCATTGTTACTCCTTACAATACATTAAATTTCAACAATTACTAACGATATTAATTTATTCCAAGGCATTATAAAATTTAGTTCAATCCTTACGATTTAAATTCCACCGAGGCACTCTTCTTTTTAAAAGAAACTGACAATAAACCTTCTTAATTTATATTATTCCCAAACAATCAAAATCTCAATTCTCACAATTTAGTTCCTTCTAAACCAATCCCTTAATTAATTACATCTTCCAAATTAATCCATTAGCACAATATTTAAAAAATTTTCGTAAACCCACCAATCCACACACTTATTTGAAACCGATTCATCTCCCAGGCCGCCCTCCAATCCACTGCCCTTACGAAGTTATAACATAACCCAACATGATAACACACAAATAGAAAATAAATGAGTCTTTAACCCAACATGAACATCAACTAAAATCCAACAGTAAATCTAAAGAGAAATCCACCTTATTTTACCATGGGTTTTTTAGTTTTGGCCAAAATAAAGAGGCATGCACGGCTGGGGTCGTGCTGCTGGGCGTGGCCTAGCCCCGGGCCGTGCGGCGGTCATGTGATGAGGCACAACAGTGGTGGTGGAGGTCGTGCACGATAGTGGGGAGGCACGATCAGCGTGTTTCGGTCGTGGTGGTGGACTCAGGTCGTAAGGGAAAAGGTAGAGGTCGTGTTGTGGCTTTGGGGGAGAGAAAGAGAGGGACCGTGCAGCCGAAGCAAAGGAGAAGGAAGAGATGTACGAGCGGCATGGCAGCAAGGGGAGGGTCGTGTGCGAGAGAGAGATATGCTTGACGTAGGAAGAGAGTGGCACAGCGAAGGGAGGCAGGTCGGTGAGGGAGAGGGATGAGTGCGAGGAGAGTGACAATTGGTGGGGGGAGGAGAGGAAGAGAAGGAAAGAGTGACTTCTATCTGTAAATGGTGGAAAAGGTGTTTTAGGGTTAGCTTAGGTTAAAAGTTTCTTTTTATACAATTGATTAAACTATCCTTGCGCCCAAATAAAATTTCTTTTGTCCAATTATTCTCTTTTATTTTTAAATTTCACAATTTTTCGTACATACAAAAAATCGTATACTTGTATTTATTTAATTAATTTAAATTAAACATATACTTAATTTAAATTAATTCCTTTACGCAAAAAAATTAATTTCTTTTAATACTCCCCTATTTTAATTTTTACCTTTGAATTTTTAAATTTTAAAAATTTTTGAGGAGTTACATGGGATTCTTTTTGTCTATATCTTCTTTTAGTAGTAGAGATGACTATAATTTTTTTCAACAAAAAATATTTCTCTTCATTTGTAATCAATCTTGAGTAGTTCGTAGACCCTTTTGTAGACTAAGGACGGACTGAAGTCAACGCTAATGTGTCGTGTCCCACCGACACCAGTAGACCCTCTTGTATCAAAAGTTTTGTTTGTTCATCATAGGGGTATGCCTCTACTAATTACTGATCATCATGGACTGGTTTAAGCATTAACCTAGTAATTATATCTAATAACAATTACTAATCAAGCTATACAATGAGCCTATTCAAATAGCAATTACACTCAAAACAATTGAAAAATTTATAATAAAAATGTCTCACTTGTATCTTACTTTAGGGCACACTTTGAATTCTTGATTGAATGCTTAAGAGTTGTTACAAATGAGTGTACAAATGTTCTCTCCTAAAATTTTCTCAGTACCAATGTTGTTTCAAGTGTTTTTATACTCCTCTTTACTATTTTAAGTCGTTAGACTCATAAATGAGTTGTTGAAGTTTAAATATCCATGGATTTAATGCACTGTCAAACTCGATAAAGTACATTGCCTTATTAGCTAACGTATGTTAGCTTAAGTAACATACGTTAACCCAAACCTTGTTACATTGCTCATCTTCCCCTGTAACTTCATAAAAACTTTGACTCTTAGTGGTTGCCCAGATAACATACGTTGACCAATACTAACGTACGTTTCAAATAGCAATAAAGTACGTTATTCCAGCTTAATGTTGTTAGATTCAATTAAGTGGATTTTGGGATAATGGGTCATTGGTTTAATATTATGTGGTAATTTCTATCGGGTTAAAAATGTATTATTTAATGGTACTTTTATCATGTTGATGGACTGCAACATAAGTCCATTAAGCCTGTAGGGAGTCCTAAATCAGTCATCTCTTTACCTATAAAAGGATAGTTAAGTCTCCATCTAAAAGAACTATACTTAAGAATAAGAAGCAATGAGAAAGAAATTAAATTTAGCCTCACTCTCGTCTGTGGTCTATAATTGATTCTATCCATGGAGACAGATACGCTTTTGCTTCCAACTAATGATGTGAAAACTATACTGGTAGTAGATCTGTGGGCATAAAGTTAAATTATATAATCTAATGATTACATATAGTATCAGAATTTTATGTTAATAGTGTATAATTTTTCATAAAATTTTTTTGATATATGTTAATCCAAATATTAGTTAATTATAGAATAACTAGGTTTAACTGATTCTGAATCTTTGATGAAGTGTTTTGATTATTTTTGATAGAAAAGAGTGAGAAGTAAGCTCTGCAAGTGTTCCAATTTATTTTGTTGTGTTCCAAGTGCATAATTATTATAATTTTTTTTACTTCCTGTTTACTATCATAATTTGTTAAGGACATTTGTTAAGAACAGTATAGTACTATTTCATGTTTATGGATTCATAATATTTAAGGTTTATGGTCTATTATTATCGTATGAACACGAATTGTATTGTATTTATAATGATTAAAAATTAACCCAATACTTTTTTTCATTAAACTGACATTGAATTTGTTTGTCAATTAATAATCAAATTAATGGTTGTTATAAAATAATCCAATTAAAAATTAACCCAATATTTATTTCATTCTAGACAAGTATTGAAATGAATAACAAAATGATCTAGGTGCTTAAATCTGAAATGAATTTATTTTAATATTCATATTAAAGTAATTTGTTAGTTACTAAAGTGGTCAAATTAGAAAATTTTATGAATATTGAATTAGCTTAATTTCAATTATATATGATTATGTGATGCTAATGAATGGTTGATAATTTATTGTAATAGGTAAAATGAAATTTATGTTTATAAAATATTAAGATAACCTAAAAGTTTATCAATCTATTTTATATTCATAAATATAATAGTAGTTCATTACTATACTTATTTAGATGTGTTTAGTATATCCAGAGATCACAGACATGTCTAAATAGAGTATATTTATTATCGATTATATGAATAGTTAGCATCAATTATTTTGTTTGTATGTTGTTTGTTTTAAACAAAGGAAAATTTCAATACATTAACTGTTTTATGTGGATTGAATCTGTTTTAATGTTGGGCATTTGATATTTGCACCTTCTAATTCTGTTGCTCTTCATTCTCAAGTTGTGTCTATGATTAACTTTAATCGGCTTAATTTCACTAAATGGTTTGAACAAGTTCAGTTTCAGTTAGACATTCTAAATCTTGATTTATTCATGAAGCTTAATAAAGATTGAATAGACTTGACTTAATATTCATGCAATTGCTATAAAAAGTGACATTAAGGCTACAATTACTAACATTAAGAACGCTAAGAAATTTCTAAAATATGTAAAGAATATGTCTTAATTTGAAAGCATTCATAAGTCACGTGATGGGAAATTAATGTCGACATTAACCACCATTAAGTTCGATGGTATGCACAATCATATGAATGAAATGATCAACACTGTAATGCCCTCAAAAACTTTGATAATAAATACAACAATGATCAACATTGTAACTCACCACACACCATAGGAACCCTATTTGCATTACGGAGCAATTCAGAAATACTAACTAAAAAATCCTCAGTTTAAAGGTAAGTCTTTGAGCTTTAATTTGTAATTTCATAATATGTATTTGGATTGGTTACGGATATGTTTAGTAGGATGTTTGAGCTAGGGTTTGAGGGCTTGTTTTAAGAAAAGTGCATAGATGTGAAATGTTTTCTTGTGAGGTGAATTGGGAGATTCAAGGGGAGGAAACTAGGAGTAATTAGGGTTTTGGTTGATGTTTGGAGAAGAGGGCAAAAGGATAGGTTATATGGAATAAGAAGGAAAATGTAAGTGAGTAAAGAATAGACAACTTAGCGATGCAAAAGCTTAGGGAAGATTAGGACGGATAATTAGTATTGTAAAAGAAATTAACAACAAAATAAAAATAATGGTTGAAGTAATAATGTGACTTTGTGGAATTAAATTATAGGAGCCGAGAACGAGGAAGCTTCCGGGCGGTCGCCGGAAGGTTTAATATTAGGTGATGAATTTTGTATAATTGTAATAGATTGGATTATGTTTGAAGGATGACATGTGAGGAAAGTTTGTGTGTTTTGACTTTTAATGGTTAAAGTAGAGAGATAGATAAAAGAAGTGACATGAGACTTATATTGGAGAGTGAGATAATCATTGTAATTGATGTGCATTTCATACCCATGACATCATAACACATAGTGCATTAGAGAACCAAAGGGCCCGTAGGCACGTAGAGGAGTAAGGGCTCGTAGGATCATAAGGAGCAAAGGGTGTGACGATCAAAATCCAAAACTTATTTTTCTTTAACTATCAATTTATTTTTTAATTGCTTAGGCATATATTATTATTACATTTTTTTCTTTCTTGTTTTAACATACTACACCTCAACCTAAGGACCATATGTTGACACAAATTTACATTGAGAACTTTTGAATAACATTTCAAAGGGATGAAAGGAAAACATAAGCCATTGCCATATAAAATAAAACCAAAACAATAGTGCCCTGGGAACAAGCCCTATACGGTGGTTATCAATGCTAAGGTAAATCACAAGTTTATAAAAGAAACAGTTTATAAAATCCAAAATATGTATGCAAACTTACCGACCTCACAGCGACAGTCCCCAAATCTCCAAAAGAGTGTAGAACATACACGGTCTCACTGCAGCCTCTCTAGTCTATACACACAAACACAACAACATGAGTACAAAACTCAGTAAGCGTATGTCCCTCTCGTCACTTACCTATCCATATAAAGTTTAGTACACTCGTTCATTTATCCTCACTCTTGTCTCCTTAGATATGTCATCGTTCGTTGTTCATGAAACACTCTACTCTTTTCTTAGATTCTAAGAATACATTATCTGGGGTGCTTGAATCATGTTTCCACAATGTTAATTAATTCCCAAAGGTTAGATTTTAAGTCCCTAGCTTGGTCCGGATCATGTACAAACTCTAAGATTTTAAGGTGTAGTGTTCTAGGTCAATCAACCTTATGGGTCATATTAACATAGGTTTGTTCTATGGGTAACGTACGTTATTATTGTGGCCAAGAATAACGTATGTTATGCACACAAATAACGTATGTTACTTAATGTAACGTAGGTTATGTCCATTCTAAAGATACGTTAACCTGCTCCAGAACCTATATAATACATACTTCGAATCACACCAACACTTAACCAATTTTTGACCTCAAATAACATCAAACCACATACATTCCACATCATTCAACTCACATACTAATGCTCATACTAGTACACAAAGAGAACCACATCAACATCATACAATTAACACAGAATCACAATTCATGCCCCCTTCACAATCTCACAAAATGACTAACATCATTCCATTACCTAACCTACACATTCAACCACATTCTCAAACTTCATTACATAAACTTGCATCCTTAACAGTCACAACCTTTTATCAACCATATCATTTCACATAAAAAAGAGATCACAATTCAAACATAGACAACATTATACATTTCACACTTTATACAACATCACTCAATCATACCCTAACCCATGAACATGACATATACACTTTCCTTACTATACACACATGTAAATAATCCAACAATCACAACAATAACAAACGCATGCCAACATACTCTATTCTCATACAAATTAATTAACCTATTCCCTTATCATTCAATTAAATCAATTTTTTCACATTTAACAAGTAGCCACAACTCATCCATATTATCATATAGAACCACACACTCATTTTCATTAACCTTCTATACCACAAATTACAATCACACACACCTACACATAATTCATTCTACGTTCTCATCCACTTTATTCATGATGCACATAACATGGGATCATTCACATCTCATATAACATACATCAACATAACGAAGTAGATGCTCATCAATCATTTACATCATAAGACCAAGTATATTCAATGCATATGCATTATGCTTATGGTATGCCTTTCATTTTCTCTCAATGTCCTATTTTCTCTCTCTTAAAGGGTTCTCTTTCTTTCCCTTGGTTATCCAACTAGTGTCCATATGCTTATAATCACTCAGTCTCGTATAACATCTTTTTATTTGGTTTATACAATTAAAATCTCTCACTCTCGCCTTACCAAATCTCTATCCAGGCACATGTGATTAGAATCACTTCCTCTCATATTGACTGTGTCGTTGTGATTAGAATCAATCACTCTCACATGACACTATCCCATTCTGGGTATATGCGATTAGAATCACTCACTCTCGCATTACCAAATCTCTATCTGGTACATGTGATTAGAATCACTTGCTCTCACATTGCCCGTGTCACGGTGATTAGAATCCTCTCACTCTCACCTAACATCATTCTTTCCTTGGTAAATGCAATTAGAATCACTCACTCTCACATTACCAAATCTCTATCTAGGCACATGTGATTAGAATCACTCACTCTCACATTGCTCATGTCACTGTGATTACAATCGCTCACTCTCATATGACACTATCTCATTCTGGGTATATGTAATTAGAATCACTCACTCTAGCATTACCAAATCTCTATTCGGCATATATGATTAGAATCATTCACTCTCACATTGCCCATGTCATGGTGATTAGAATCCTCTCACTCTCACCTGACACCATTCTTTCCCAGGTAAATATGATTAGAATCACTCACGCTCGCATTACAACATATGATTAGAATTCCTCACTCTCACAAGGTGCTCTTACATTCATAGCCTATGTGATTAGACTCACTCGCTCTTACATAGTTATTTTCATTCACGCTCTCATCTATAGCATAGGTGATTAGAATCACTCACTCTCACCTTGCTATTTTCATCCACGTTATTCAACCAAGAGTTTTCCTACACTTTTATCACGTCAACATACCATGGGTGTGACCTCTCAAATTTCATGCTCTTATGACAACTCTATCATATAATTATTCCACATGCATGATTATCAACAATATACATGTTCAATCATGCCTTTTTACAAGCTATCATTTAGCATTTCCAAAACACACAATGCACTCATTTACCCACACATTCGTACCCATACTTATTCAAAACATTACACTCATTACATGTAATTAAGATCATTTATCACAAATTACACATTTTACTGTGTTACACACATTTTCCAAGCATCACATTTCGATTACATTCAATAACTTGCCAACACCACATATAAACATTCTTTCATCATTTTTAGCATTTAAAGCCAACATACGTAATCATGCATTCTTTTCTCAATACATTTTCATACCATAATTAAGTAACCATAACCACATCTATCATGCACATAAATCAAAAAAACACATTCATTCTATGTTTTCATAACCAACCACATCAAGCAAGCACATTAAACATCATAGTATTCTATACAAGTGCAGACACTTATTTACACATAAACACACACTCATCATGCTCAACATTTCATGGCCTACAACTTCCTTTTCAAGATCACATATTAAATCACACACTCAATCCAACATAATTAACCATACAAGAGACTAGATAGGATAAGTAAGTGACGGGTCATACACTTACGTCTAAATCTAGGCGAGTTCGTCTGGCAGTCGCTCCGGCTCCTCCACGGTCCGACTCCTACATTGGTCATTAATTAATACCCATTCAATCAATACTCAATAATTACAAATTGTATGCTTCTATTTAGTTTTTACCTATCAATTTCCTCTTTCCTCTAAAGCCCTAACTTAGTCATCCTTCTTCCTCTTAACTCTCACTCTCTCTCCCAATAACCCTAATCCCTTTCTACACCACCCACATGTATTTTGCTTCCTCTATTATAAGAATACTCCCCTAATCTCCCAATCTATACTCTCACATTTGTGATTTTCTGGTTTAACAAAATTTGGAGTGGAAACTTACCTTAGAGGTTGGATTTTTCCCTAAACCCTAGCCTTTCTTGATCTTAGGAGTATGGAGGAATTTTGTGTTTTTTATCATAATTTAAGGAAACATGGGTTAGATGAGGGTTCGTGCTGAGTTGAGGGAATGATTTTGAGATAAGAAAGGGTTTTGGTGTTTAATTGTGGTCATTGTGTCCGTTTTTTCCTGTTTTTAATGACGAGCCCATTAACGTAGGTTTTAGTAAATTAATGTACGTTATCAAACCCAAGCTATTCTGGAGATAATTCAAGAATAACATACGTTATTCTTATGAATAACGTACATTATTCATACATTTTCTACATATCTACATTTTCCCTAACGTTTCCTTCTATCTCTCATTTTTCTCAGGGTCTCTATCCCTCCTAGCATTGTCAAAGCTTCATTTATTCCTACTTTAGGGACTTAAATTTGAGTGCGTTACAAAGGTCTCATTAATATTGTGGAGCAAATGGAGTAAGGGGCTCAAAAATGAAAATAAAAAAAGGAAGTAAATGGCTCAATTTTTTAAATAAGGAGCAAAGGGCTAAATTTCAAAAAAGGAGCAAAGGGTCATAATTATTGCATTCATGTTTGGCACATGGTGCATATTTTCATTCTATATGTATGGTGTTATAAGAAATGTGTATTTGATTCATGGAAATGTGTGAATGAAAAGGAAAGAAGAATTTCCTACGTTTTAGTGAAGCAATTGGCTCATAAGCAAAAGGGAAAAAAGTCCTAAACTAATGTGATTTATGTGGTTAAAAAGGAAACAAGATATGTGTTATAGTTCACACATGATCAAGCTTGTTCTGATTCCTTCTATGTGTAGTTTGAATTGATTGGTAAAAAGTGAGTGTTTGCTTATGGTTAGAAAGGAATGGGTTTTTATTGGAGTTACATGTATAAAATCTTGCATAATAATTATTGATGGATTGCAATTATTAACCATTCTATGGAAATGTTAGTGTTTAGCTATTTATTTGAAGAATGTTAAGACATGATAATATGTATGATGATTTGGATGTTGTGTTATTGAGATTTGATGTTGAGTTATAAGAAATTGAAATTCTTATTGATTGTATGCTTATGTTTAATTGAGATGGTTGTGTTGAGTTGAGATGAATGCTTGTTGAGTGTTGAACTGTTTGAAGGTTTTCGCAAGCTACGCGTACTAGGACTACGCGTAGTCACCACGCATTTGCATTTTATGACTTAATGAATTGGCTACCACATTAGCTTTGCCTGGGTAATACTCAATTGTGCAATCATAGTCCTTGACTAATTCCATCCATGGCCTCTATCTCAGGTTCAACTCTTTTTGGGTCATCACATACTTTAAACTCTTATGGTCAGTGAAAATTTTAAACTTATCGCCATAAAGGTAGTGTCACCAAACCTTTAGTGTATGCACGATGGCTGCCAGATCCAAATCATGTGTTGAATAATTGCCCTCATGAGGACACTATTGTCTATAAGTGTAAACTATCACCTTAACTTCCTGCATCAGCACTCCTCTTAACCATAGCTTAAAAGCATCCGTGCAAACTGCATATGCAATGCCTTTCGCTAGAAGTACTAGGATTTGGGCTTCGCTCAATCAGTTTTTAATTCCTCAGAACCCGTTGACATGGCTCATCACAGTGGAAAGGGGTATTCTACTACTATAAGTACTGGGACTACGCGTGGTGGCCACAACCACGCATAGCAACCACGCTTTTATGGTGCATTGTGCGGTGACTACGCGGGGTGGCCACGACACCGCATAGTCACTGCCTACCTCGTGTTGTCTATGAAAACTCTGAGAAAATGTTGACATTTAGAGAGTGCTTCTTTGAGTTTGGTTATATCCCTGCCTAAATCGCTTTATATATATTTAAGGAAAAAAGTACGAGTGTGTAGCTTAAATTGTAAGAAGATAAATTGGTTAACGTAAATGGTTGTGTGATAATAATTTATGAGTGACTTATATTTTATATAGTTGGATAAAGGTGCGATGTACATGTTCACTGAGTCGATATACTCACACCTCTTCCTTTCTTTATGACAGGTTGTTTGGCTGTGGGAGTGGACCAAGATCTATAGGTCCATTTTGAAGTTTAGTGATCGAGTGGTGAGGTTGGGAATCCATCTAGATCTGTACACCACATTAAAATCTACTTTTGTTTTCAAGAAATACTCTAAAAAGGAATGTAAAATTTATTGCTTTTAAAAACTCATGTAGCTAGGTCAGAGGAGATGTTCATCCCTTCCCTTTCTTTTGAGAAAATTGAATATTAATGCATTCCTAGTTATATGAAGGTACATGGTCATTTTATATATATATATATATATATATATATATATATATATATATATATATATGTGTGTGTGTGTGTGTGTGTGTGTGTGTGTGTGTGTGTGTGTGACAGTTATATGCATCCACTTAAGGGAGTTAGTGGGTCATGGAATAAAGTATTTGGATCAGTAACAATGGGAAGAATTCACAAAAAAAGAAAAAAAGGAAGCAAAAATATACGTACCTATATTGAAAATAAAAAAAGGAAGTAAATTGGAGCGTCATAAACACTGTAGCAAAGTTGAAGTCCATGGGAATAGAAGTGGGTGAAATGTTCCTTGTGCAATTTATTATTAACTCGTTACCTCCTGAATATAGACCATTCCAAACAAGTTACAATACTATAAAGGATGAATGGAGTGTGATTCAATTACACAGTATGTTTATTCAGAAGTAAATGAGACTTAAAAAATAACGTAACCTGTAACATTCCGGAAATTTTTCGTCTAAAAATAACGATAATAAAGGATTGAATAATTAATAATTGATAGTTAAATGTAAATAAAGAGGTTGATATAAGGTTGATATGAAGATAAGTTGGAAAAATAAAATAAATAAATAAATAAAGGGGAAAAGTACGCGCAGTGGGGGAAAAGTACGCGCAGTCGTAGCGACCCCGCGTACTTTGCAACGACCACGCGTACTTTGTAAAACGTCAGAAAAAAATAATGGGGAACACAATTATGCTCATTTAGTATATTCTACATAAAGTAGATCTAATTCTACTAATTTAAACCCAATTCCAGCAGAAAAATTCTGTGTTTTGGATCTGGAGAGGAGAGGTTGAGTTCTGGAATTTCTGGGAGAAAATTTGGGTGAGTTTGGAGGAGGATTTTTGGAGAAAACTTGCTTGCCATTTGGAGGTAAGTTGATTTATGGTTTATTTAAGGTTTATACTGATATTTGAGGAAGTTTAAGAGCTGAATAAATTCTGGAATTTTGTAAAATCATATTGTTAAGAAGTTGGAATAATT
>CANYCX011471346.1:0-10454 GCA_948193385.1 Breynia disticha f. nivosa | reverse complement strand
GTTGATTTATGAATAGATTCCATACATGGCACATGGAACATTTTATGTATATATGTGATGAGTGAGTCATATTTGAAATAAGATTAAATGAATTTCTGTTCTTGTACAATTTATTTAGTTGAGAATCTTATTTCTTTAAAGATATTTTATATTTTAACTCCTATATAAATATATGATTTTCAATTGATTAATGAAATGTGTATGTTTTAAATTGATCATGTATAAAAATATATTTCTTTCAAATAAAAATTTGTACTCTATAAAAATAAAAATGATTTCCAAGTTTGATTATCATTTCTTGATAAAAAAGAATAAAATATATAAAAATGTTAGTTAAATTTGGGCGTCACACCATTTCTTGTCGAATGTTGAAAAACCAGCTCCGTTCGAGTTAGGTTGGATCGAGTCCCCAAGAGTATGAGTTTTTTTTGCCATCCCTATTTGTCAGTGGCATTCTAAGACAACCCAAAAGAATTGTATATCTTCAACATTCTTCGTATTTATCTCATTAACAATTTCTTCTGTAACATCTAAGAGTGGATTAGAGCTTGCATTTTATATTAGATGTGAACTTATGTGATCAAATTATTCTTAATATCCATAATGTGAACGTTTGTGAACTTGTTTCAAAGGCCGTTTTAAAAAGTTTGTGAACTTACACTAATTTTTTTAATGTGAACATTTCTAAACTTAAAAAATCAAATGCATATAAAAACACATATCATATTTAGAATTCACAAATCGATTATATGATCGTTTCTAATATAAAATTTGCATAAAAGTATAATTCATTACACTGATTTCATTCAAGATGAATGATTGTAACTAGGCTGATGAGTATTAAGAAATTTCTCTAGGCATGTTTTCTTGATTTTGATTGTGATTGAGTTTTGAAAATTGACTGTTGGCTTAGATTGAATATTGTTTTGAAGAATGATTGTGATTCTAGAAATAAATGATGTTGAGAAAGTTTTTGTGTAGTGAACGTGTGCTTTTTTAAGATTGAATGTAGAAATATGATTTGCTTAAATGTAGGAATTTGATTTTAAAGAGATAATAAGTGCACCGTAATTAAGAAGGACATAATCTATTGGTTTTAAATTTAAGATTGATTATATTTGTAATATGTATTATCATATTGATTATATCAATAACTAGAAAACTTTAAGTAACATTATCCCAATAAAGAATTTAAAACATACACATCTGTTAAATTTTCACAAAATTATCTTTCATAAATTATATTTGGTTGCTTTAATTTTTAAATAATTTATTCAACCACAATTCTGTTATACTTGATAAACTTTAATGAAAAATATCTATGAATAGCTCTTGAATTGTAGCCATAGACAATTCTGCTATATGGCTCTTGAATCAAAACGCATCACCATGTGCTTTTTTTCACCTTTATCTTCACCGATGTAAAAAAAAACACACTCTAAAGTCCATTTTATCACAGACAAAGGGACCCAACTTAAGTTGTAATTTTATGAATGTATCTCTTAATTAAATTTCTGTGATTGAGTGGAAAAAATATAGAAATTTTGAAGTGTATTTCAGTTCATTATTCTGTCATATAGAGAAAGAGAGAAATATTAAAATACCATTTTACCAAAAAAATGGGAAAAATAATTTTCTTTTAATTTGATTTTAAAAATAATGTTATTAAAATAATAAAAAAAATAATTCTCAACTAAAGAGTTTTTTTTTATAAATGGTATTTCACTACTCATACTAATGAAATACCCATTATGAATAATAACTAAATAATAATTAACTCTAATCATTAAACAATAAAAATAATTTAATTTACAATCAATCAAATGACAACTTAATAATTTTATCTCATTTTATTTATTATTTGATTAAAAATTAATAATTTTTAAAATTTAAATTTAATTTTTTATAAATAACCAATGAATACGACAAATATTCATGTTTTATAAAAAAAAAAAGAATTGAAAAATGTAAAAAAAATCTTTACTTACTCTCCATGGCCCCATTCATAGTCCAAACAATAGTCACAAATTATTTTTCCTTTATTTCTCTTTCATTCTCAATTCTTACGCTCGATCTAAACACACTTATGGTATCTCGCTGGAGAGAGACAATAGGATGTTGCTTGTCAGGTTGTATATCTATTTTTCGGATTCAATGGAATCTTTTAAATTTCTCGATAAAGAAGAACATAATAAAATTTATATGTTCACAACCCAAAAAGGAAACTAACAGAGTGGAGAAGTGCGTAACAACATTTGTTAATTAAGAAAATAATACAGAGTAGACTGATTTATTGCATGTTGATGAGAAATAACAAAGTGGAATAAATAGAGATTGGAAACCTTATTTAGGAAGAACTACTTGGAGAATAGTTAACATTGTTTGGACGATGCTGAGAATAAGAAGAAGAATAGCAGCAGAGACTGAGCAAATGGCCCATGGAGCTTTGAAATACTTCTCACAACAAGTTGCCTTCCATTTATTCCAATCACGTTCGTAATATTCATTCAAGCCTTTGATAACATCACTGTAAACAAACTTTGAAGCAGCAAGGTTGCCTCGATCAATGTTCTGAAAAAGTCTTGAAACTTGTTGAGCATTCTCCAATCCGTTAGTAATAATCCCTTTTTGTATCAGCAATTCTGTACCCTCCAAAGAGAGAGTAAGTAGGTGCATCATTAGAAAATAGTCAGAAAAAATTTGTTCAAGGTTGTGACATAACTCGAACGCCAGGATATTTCGGTAGACCAATTCTGAAGAGTCCAGGATAACCAATGGTGGCACCTTCAGTATGCCATCATGGAAGCTGATATCAAAAATATTTTCAACGGATCCAACTTGGATCTTGACTTCGGCTTGATAGAGCTCCTTTGTATTGGGTATGTTTCTTGTTTGATCTTCTTTCATTTCAGGAGTCCAATCTTCAGGTATTAGATAACTTCTCAACTGGTCAAGAATGTGTACTGCATTACGGTTGGGTTGTGGCCTTCTAATTCTTGTAATTTCCCATTTCCGAAAAAAAATATTACTCAAAGTATAAATGGCAGCTTCCTCGCTTAAGTCTACAGCGAACTCGAACGCACTCTCTAGAAAGATTTGAAATTTGGATAACTTAAACAAGTCTTCCAATATAAAAAACGGAATCTGATTTTCAAGCAACAAAATATCATAACATATGTCATACATCATCTGTGGTTTTCCAAAAATATGATCGCCGCTACTTAACAAACTTTCGAAATAATTGTACACTAATAGCATCAGAAGAAATGCAGCATCCACCATTACCATTTTCACAAAATTCTCACAGTTGAGATCAACAACATCCGCATAACAATTTCTCAATCTTTTCTCCTGGTTTAGTATATGTTCATAACACTCATTCAAACTTACCTCGGTATGTTCACAAAACTCTGCAAGGTACCTTTCCTTGAAATGTTTATTTGCCCTTAGCTTCTTGTTATGGTAGTGAATTGGACCAATTGAAACCACTTGTGGTGAGAACAGTCGTTTGTTTGAAAGCTTCATTCTATCAGGAACAGTGTAGATACAACACTCACTAGATAATGGAGGTAACTTGAGCAAATTTCTTTTTGCAGCAGCCGATAATTCTGCAATGTTCACCGCATGTGATCCTGATGATGCTGACGCCATCTGCGATGCCTCATTAGAAGAATAAGGTGAGTGAGCAACTTGTTTCCCACTTATTCTCCCACTCGTCGCAGGATTTGGAGGTTCTATCACTTGTTGTGATGGCGGCTCCATATGTGATTCTTCACATGCCGATAAGTTAGCATTTTCTACATCATGTTTTCTTTTAGGAGCTGATGGTGGTACAGCGCGTAACAAATTTGGTAATGCTGATGAAGTAACTGATTCCATGAAGAATGTATGGAATGGAACATGGAAGAGAATGAGGTGCAGGGGTGGTACTGGTTTTGAGAGCATGAAGAGGATAGTGGTTTTTATGGGATTATATAAACGCGCGTTGATAGAGATTTGGTGAGTAATAAATAGTATTATAGTTTTTAGAATAATTACGTCCAAATATGTCATCATATGTTATCATATTTTTTAATTAAAATAGCATAACTAATATATAAATTAACTAAAATGATATAATTTATGTTTTGATAATTTTAGGAACAAAATGATTAGATTTAACAGTTATTTAAATTAAAAAAATCTCACATTAAGTATTATTTGAATCAAAGAATTAAAATAGTTTTAAACAGAAATAATTAATCCTAATTTGCAGCAAAAAACAAACTCTACACTGTCACTGTAAATACCAACAAAAATTATTCCAAAAAAAATTTCCTGAATACAAGAACTGAAAAAAAAATGCAAAAACAAGGATCATTCATAAAAAAAGAATGAAGATCGTCGTTTGCATCCAAACCAGAATTGCATCAAATGCAACAACATAAACATTAAATATCAAAAAAGTAAAAAAATCTATGTTTTTCATTATATTTATAAACTAAATAACAATTTACAATGCTAAAATATAATATTTTATGACTCAACAATTAAAAATGGACAATAAATATGTTTTATAATAAATATAGATCTACATATCTACAAAAATTAACCAATAAATATGTTTTATTCAAATGAAATAAAAAAAAAATTATTTACAGTACAGAAAGTATTATTGGACACATAAGGATGCATGTAAACTCATTATGAGATGAACCTATATAGACATTTTATGTACAATTCATTCTTCTCAAAACAGTTACAATATTTCAAAAAATATATATCTTTTTTGCGAAACTATTTTTGGACACATCTGAAAATTTTATGTTTTACCCACTGTTCTGCGGAGCAAGTACATACGGCCATTTTACAGAAAATGTGGAATGAAAAAATGTAATTCGCGAACAAAGTTAGAAATGAAAGATTTTCCCGATTTGTGGCGAATTAGATGACAATGTTATGTGATTTAATATATACTTTCCTGCATGTAATGACGAATTATATACTTTCCTGCATGTTTTTATAATCTTTTTTAAAGATTAACTTATATATAATTTTTTTTATCATTTTAAGTTAAATATAAACTTGATGTAAACTGTATATCAACTTTATTTACTCAGAAATTAAATATATTTGTAATTTAATAAGTAAGAATGCAAAAAAAATTAAATGATGACTAATTTAAAAATAAAAACTAAAAAAAAGTATATATACAATCAATTCAAAATAAAATAGGTATCATTTTAATTGTTGAGCTCTTTTTTATTGGACTAAAATTATAATTATAATATAATAATTATAAATTTAATAGAATAATTATTCTTAAAAGTTTAACAATTCTCTTTTATCTAGCACCAAAGGAGACCAAAACTCTAGACATC
This sequence comes from Breynia disticha f. nivosa, assembly GCA_948193385.1. Taxonomy (NCBI): domain Eukaryota; kingdom Viridiplantae; phylum Streptophyta; class Magnoliopsida; order Malpighiales; family Phyllanthaceae; genus Breynia; species Breynia disticha. Next base: position 5,094 of record CANYCX011471346.1, on the reverse strand, counting down.
AAGAAAATAACAGGCCCCAGACCACACTTTTTCCTCCTTTTTATAAGCAAAGCAGCTAAACCGACTGGAATGAATAATTATGAAGATTAATAATTATTCATACTTTTGTTCAATGTGGAAAACATCCTTCCATTTTAAGCCAATCTTTAGTCTTTGTGTAAGAATCGTTCTTTTTTTCTCTTTTTTGTTGTTTACGATTGCATGTAATGTAAGGGCATATTTCTTTATTTGAACTTCTAATTTAATATATGTTGAATTGTTATGTTTTTATAATTTTTTTATAGATTAATTTATTTATAATTTTTTTTATCATTTTAAGTTAATATCAACTTAATGTAAACTGTATATAAACTTTATCTACTTAGAACTGAAGTATATTTGTAATTTAATAAGTACGAATACAAAAAAACCTTAAATAATGACTAATTTGTAAATAAAAAATAAAAGCAAAGAATATATATACAATCAACCCAAAATAAAATAGGTCTCATTTTAATTGTTGAGCTCTTTTTTATTGGACTAAAATTATAATTATAATAAAATGATTATAAATTTAATAGAATAATTATTCTTAAATCCATACTTAGGGCTATAAATGAGCCGAGTCGAGCCAAATTTTAGAATATTCGAGCTCGGCTCGTTTAAAATTTCATGAATTCGAACTCGAACCGAGTTTTTTTATCAAGTTCAAAATTTTGTTTTCGAACAGACTTGGTTAAAGTTTGCAAGCTAAGGAGCTTGTTCACGAACTTTTTTATCTTTTTTAAACAAAAATTTAAATTCAATTTTATTCTATGTAAAATTAAATATCAACACATTTATTAAATATTAATAATATTTTTTATTTTTATATAATAAAGTTATTATTTTAATTAATATAATAAAATTTATCATATATTTTATTAAAATATAATTTTATTATGATAATGATCATTTTTTAAGTAAATCATGTACATATATAAAATACAGAAAATGTGAAAGATACATATTATTATAAAAAAAAATCAAATATGTAATCAAATAAGATACATATTATTATAAAAAAATCAAATATGTAATCAAATTTATTCACGAAAATTAAATAAACATGTTCACTAGCTTTTAAGCTAAGTACTTTTGTTCACGAACATGTTTAATTGTAAACAAGTCGAACTCAAACAAACTTTAAATCTTTAATCGAGTCGAACTTGAGTAGCTCACGAGCAGCCTGACTCGTTTACAACTGTATCACCATACTCAAGCTTGCATGTCTTTTTTTCTTTTTTTTTTAATTCATACTGAAGCTTGCATGTCTTTCTTTTTCATTTTTTCTTTTTCTTTTTCTTTGTTTAGGTGGGAACCATTGTTGTTTTGCTTTTTTTTTCTTCTCTCTTTGTTTACGTAGGCACCATTGCTTTTTTATGGTCTTCATCAAATTCAATAATTTCTATTTGCATGTCGTTTTTTTTTACACACACACATATATATATATATATATATATATATATATATATAGAGTATATTTTTTCATATTTTATTCTTCAATCTTTGAAGTTCTATTAGTTTTCTTTAGAATTTTTGGTTCTATGTCTTTTTTTTTAATTAATTTTTGTTATTGTTATCTTTTTTATTGTATGTTTGTTGTAGTGGAGATATTATTAGTTGGAATCATATATTTGAACAGAACTTTTGTTGTTTTTAATCGATAAGAACATTTAGGAACTCTTAACTTATTATTGTATGAGATGATTAACCTGGTTCGAGTTTACATTAAAGATCGTAGAAGTATTAAACTCGGTAAAACACATTAGCCCGGCAGATCAGATCGAAAGCCTAACCACCATATCCATTTACAAAAGTTTTGTTAATATTTAATAATTATTTTATCTTAAATTATAATATTTATTAATTATTTTTAAATAATAATTATTTATCTCGTCTAACTAGTAACCCAGTGTTTAAATCAATGGCCTGGTTCTCTATTCGGATTTTTGACCAAACCAATTTTAAACTACTGTTAATTTTATTATCGCCAAATGATTTATAAAATGATTATGCAATTATTATAAATAGTTTAACTAATAATTACAATGAACTAATTACCACATTATTAAAATTATTCCACTAATCATTACTATATAATTAAGTTAATTTAAAAAATATGAAGTGACATATTTTTCATTTTTTGTTAATTTTTGTGTGGGTTTTTGTTTTCTTGTGGTTTTGTAATGTATTGTGTTATCAGCGTTTCAATTTTGTGAATGATGGAATGTGGGTTGATGTTAGGTTTGCTGAGATGATGGTTGATATTTGGTTGATTTTATCTGTGTAGTTATGTTTGATGTCAGGTTTGTTGAGATGATGGTTGATATTTGGTTGACTTTGGATTGATATATATATATATATATATATATGAGGTTTGTTATTGTTTTCTGAGATAGTACAGGTTGAGGTGTATGATGAAAATATTAAGTGCATGTGAATGCTAATACTGTTCATGATGATTTATATATTTATGATATGAGAATTGTATAAATATCAGGTTGATATCAGGTTGATTTTTAGTTGCAGTGAGTCAACACGAGCTGTGCTGAAATGACACAAAGGTCGTGTTGAATGAACAAGGGTCGTGTTATATCAACAAGAGATCATTCCCATGAGAGTGTTGATCAACACTAGCCATGCTCATATGAACTGCAGGTAACACAGGTCGTGCTCCTACACTGTTTTGCCCGTGCTGCTCAATTAAGTTTGTCATTTAATTATAATCAACCAATAATATTTTATTAATAGATAAGAGTGAGAATACGAAACGATAAAATGAAAAAATTTTAATATATTCATTATTAAATATAGTGGTATAATTCTAATTAAAGATTAATTAGTGTAATAATGATAGGATGTTCTACATACCAACTATATAAAAATATATATTCATCAAGTAATCATCTATAAATGTAACATGCTCACACACATATCATGCAAAATATACACATACATATGTGTACGTATGAAAAATGGGGTTATAGTGAAGAGAGAGATAGTGCTGAGGAGCTGCAGCTGACCCACTTGTTGGTAAACTCTAAGGTATCACTCCTAGCTATCTATTTGAACCAGAAATAAAAGTGCACATTTTTATGAGTAGCGAACTCAGTGAATAATCATTTATATTCAAAAATTCATATAATCATTTCTCTTATAAAACATTCGTAATCATAATCGTTGTAATCATATATACAATCAATCATAACAATTATGTATATATAGCAATCAATCATATGTAACTTCTAGTTCTCCTTTCTTACCCGTTCTCCATTCCTACTCGTTCTCCTGATTGATCAATCTTTAACTATGCCATAATTACAATCTTCACCAATACACATGTATATATCTTATAAAATCGTATATATCAATCATGATAACTGCACAATCAATCACATAACTGTAACAATAAAACCTATATCCTGTGTACCTGTCTGATTCTCAATCATATAATATCAATTATTCATTTTCGCATATATATTTCAATATATATAACATGTATAACATATGAATATTTTGTATTTAACTATATAAAAAATAAGTTAGATTACTCACTTGCTAACTGAAATACTCGAAGTTTCTCGGGCTCTAATCTTGATCCAGTCGTCTAATCTGTCGTCCTATATATGATAAACAATCACATATAACAATCCTTATACGTAATTTATTGTACAATAGACTAGATCTTATGCATGATCACACGTTTCTTTCATTAAATCAATCAACGAACTTAAAAATCGTTTAATTTCTCTTTCCTATTCCAAACCGAATACAAATTACTTAATTCAAGAATTAATTCATCACATCTACTTACCTTTTAGCTGCTGAATTTTCCCTCCTAGGATCTCTCGTTGTTTTTAAGGTATTATCTAATAAAGACTGATGATTGCTAATGAAAATGGATGATTGATAGAGGTTTGAAGGTTTTGGAAGGTTTTTAGTTAAAGTTTACGTGTTTTGAGGTGAAGAAAAGCAGGTTCCTGCTTTTAAATAACGATTTATGCCACATCATGCTTTGTTTATTTCAAGTTTACGCAAATCTATCAGATTGACATGACCATGTTGATTTCAAGACAACCCGTGTTGATCTACACGATCACCGTAGTAATCAACATAACCATCGTGCTCAACACTCTTCAGAAACATGACCATAATATGAATTAACACAATCATACTCATAATTTTTCCAGTAGCACAACCATAGTGTCGGTGATATGCTCACAGTGTTGACAACCTTAAATTTACTTGTGTAATTTTAATTCTGTTTCATATACAATTTCACCTGAATTATGATTGCAGCATATTTCAACACATAATACATTTGATTTATTCTTAATTTCTGTGTTTATTTCACTAATTATAGATTATCAGAATATAGGAATGTTATATCCGGATCTCGAGTTCAACATGTTCTTGTTGTGCTACTACTACAACTATTTGATCAAGATTGTTATTCATCATGTCTACTAGCAAGTTTTGCTTGACTTCCTTACCTAGATTGAGTATGTTACAGGTTGAAGTTTGTTTGGCAGCCTATTGTTTCATTTGTTTGATTTTCTTTCATAAGAACTTCGCAGTCCTTCTCGATTTTAGGATTGTATTTGAGGCCTTCTTTAGATGTAGAATTGCACATACACAAGCAAATATACAAAGCGTGAAATCTAGATGAAACAATTGAAACAAAAAACAAAACTAAAATAAAAATGAAGAAAATGAAACATAAAAACAGAAAATCGCAGTTTTAGTTAAGATAGCACGGTTATGTCGAATAGTACCTGCGATAATAAACAAAAATGCTGAAAAATTGAAAAAAATAAAAAGTAAAAAATAAACATATTGAGCAACAAATAATGGTCAAACAATTAATTTGACATTGATATCGACAAAGACACCAAAATTCAATAGTTGTCGAGACTAACAAATATAAATTTCTCTTCCTGAAAGTTTACAGGATATAGCAAGAGTGGGGTCGAATTCATAGAGATTAGTAAATTAATTATTTGAAAGTTAAAAATAATAAATTAAAGTGACAAAAAGTTATTTTATGAGAAATTTGGTTTAAAATAATAGAAA
>CANYCX011470788.1:0-11020 GCA_948193385.1 Breynia disticha f. nivosa | reverse complement strand
CATGATGTTGGAAGATCATATGAGCATGCTTGCATGGCATTAATATAAGGGCGTAATGGCCAACTATATGATCTTTATGGGCGTAATGGCCAACTTTATGATTTATATGGGCGTAATGGACGAACGGTTACTAAGGGCGTAATGGCCAAACGGTTACTAAGGGCGTAATGGCCAAACAGTTACTAAGGGCACAATGGCCAAATGAGCAACGGGATCGAGTGGACTCTCTCGCTTGCCGAGTAAGGCTCCGGAGCAATGCATTTGCATGTTTCATATGCATATGCATAGTGCATTCATTCTTGCATACACTTGTTTATGATGAATTCGTTTGAGAACTGAAATGTGCCAAACTTTGTGAGGATATGTGTATGTACGTTTATATGTGTTGTTGAGCATGGAACGATGTGGTAATTTCCTTGATGTTGTTGAGATGAATGCCTGGAACGGGTAGTTGATTTGGTTTGAGTTAGACCTTGAGAATTAGCTTAAGTTGATGGCTTGAAATGATGTAATTGTTGTATGAAAATGGTATAATATATGTTGACTTCATTGGATGAGTAAATGGCTTAAAAATACAATGTTGCTATCTGTCCTGCAGGGGCAAACGGCCAGGGAACGGCCACCAAAACCGTTCCCCATGGCCGTTTCCCTTCTGGAGACTTTGCATGCAGGGGCAAACGGCCATCAAAACTGTTCCCCATGGTTGTTCCCTCTGGAGATTTTGCCTGGCAGGGCAAACGGCCAGTGAGCGATTTCGTGGCTGTTTCCCTTACCTGTTTCCCCTGTCCAGCCATCTAAAAGATCACTAAAATGATGTGTTTGATGTGCTTGATGTGTATGTTGACTAAAATACCTAATATATTGTGAAATTGGAGGAGATTAGGCCGCAGATGGCCAAAGTTCCCCTGCGCATCACAGTCTTCTAACTTAAATATGCGCAGAGTGATAGGTATCAGGGACGGGACTACTTGATCGGCGAGGCGAGCTGTGCGATACTGAAGGTCGAGCTCCCAGGGTTTTGATTGCATGGATTTATATGCATGTATGTTTTATTTTTGGGGAAACGTGTAATGGCATGTAACTCGTTTTCTTTGTTGTTACAGTGTTAAAGTCATATGTGGCCTTAAATGTTTTCTCAACTTCCGCACTTACGAAAAAAAATATGTATGTAGGTTTTACTCTGATTATTATTTTACAACTTATGTTTTAAAAAAAAGAAAAAATAATATAGTGCAAAAATAGTATTTATTGAAAAATGAACTTGTAATTTTTGGCATCACAGCCGAGATAGTGAGATTGCATGGAGTTCCTATTTTGATCGTGTCTGATCGTGACCCTAGGTTTACATCGCGGTTCTGGCAGAGTCTTCAGAATGCGATGGGTACTCGTTTGAGGTTTAGAACAACTTTTCATCCGCAGACCAATGGACAGTCGGAAAGGACGATACAGACAGTGGAGGATATGCTACGAGCATGTATTTTAGAGTTTGGTGGTAATTGGGATGATCATTTACCTTTGGTTGAATTTGCGTACAACAACAGTTATCATTCCAGTATCGGGATGGCACCTTATGAGGCTTTGTACGGGAGATAGTGTCGTAGTCCAGTGTATTGTGATATTGAGTGTTTGAGACAGATTAAGGGACCAGAGTTGGTTTAGCAGACCCTGGATAAGGTAAATGTTGTAAAAAGGTGTATGAAAGCAGCCCAAGACCATCAGAAAAGCTATTACGAACGACACCACAGGGAGATAGAGTATGAGGTTGGCGACAGAGTATTCTTGCGAGTTTCACCCTGGAGAGGCGTGATTCGATTTGCAGACGTGGAAACCTATGTCCTAGATATATTGGGTCGTACGAGATTACAGAGAGAGTGGGACCACTAGCTTATAGATTGAGGCTACCAGCAGAGTTGTACCGCTTATATGATGTATTTCACATATCGATGCTGAGACGGTACCGATCTGATCCTAGCCACGTATTGAGCACTCCAAAGTTAGAGATATCCGAAGAATTGACATACTAGGAGGAACCGATCGAGGTAATGGATAGATAGGTGAGGCGGTTGAGGAATCGCGAGATTCCGATGGTTATGGTCAAATGGAGTTTTCACTCACCAAATGAAGCGACATGGGAGGTGGAGTCAGATATGCGACGACAGTATCCATATCTATTTTTTGATTCTACATCCGAGCAGTGAGGTATATTCAATTTCAATTGAATGCTACGATTTTAGTTGTTCTAAATTTCGAGTATGAAATTTTCTAAGAGGGGGAGAATTGTAACATCCTGGAAATTTTTCCTCGATAAATGACGTTAAAATTTATAATTAAAAAGTTAATAAATAAGATTTACGAATGACGGAAGGTTGATTTACGATTGACGAAAGATAAAATGTGAAAAATAAATAAAATTCAGATTTTTCTGAGTACGCAGTGTCATTACAAAGAACACGGTGTCACTGCGACTACGCATACTTTTCCGCCACCCCGCGTACTTTGTTAATTATCAGAAAAAAAATAATGGAAACATACTTTCGAGATTTAGGGGAAATGGGGCCTTAATACCATTATTAATGTCCACTTACAGCAGAAAATTATGCTAAGGACAGATAGGGTAAGGTGTAAAGCAAGAGATACAAATTTGGAGAGTTTTGGTGGAGAATTTTGGAGAAAAATTGGGAGGAAAGTTCATCAAAATTGAATGTATGATTATGTTTACAAATGGTTGATGTTGAGTTTAAGATCGAGTTTTGATGAAGTTTAAGAGGTTAAATAAATACTGAAATGTTGGTAAATGTTGTTGGAAAGTATGATCTTTATGTTGAGTGAAAATTTAGGATAATTAAGTGGTGGAATTAACTTAAGTGAAGGTTTACTTATGGTTTACTTGTGGTTGATTTGGGGAGGATTTAGAGGAAATAATTCTGATTTTATCACTAAATATTTATGCTTTGCATAAATAAATTTCAGGACAATTTTAAGGATTTTTGGAGGAATTAAAGTGGTGTTAATTCTTGGAATTGCTTGGATTTAAGGTAAGTGTACTTACACTTACGAATTATTCGTATTTAAATTTTTATGCTTAATTTTCATTAAGTATGATTGCCTGAAATTATATTCAAATTAGTTATATGAAGATCCAGTAGAAAGAAGTATGTTAGAATGTTTTTTAGTGTTGAAAAAGGAAGTTTATGAAGGTTGATAATTGGTTTAAAGAAGAGAAATGTGAGAGAATTAGGCTAAAATTCTGAGAACCCGGGAAGAACGCGGTGTCGTCCATTAGAACGCGTTTTCAACCAGACCCCGCGTACTTTCTTTGACCCCACGTCCATTGTACCCAAAGAATGCGGAGTGAACGCGACCACGCGTACTTCACATCGACTCCGCGTAGTTTGTTACAGACCGAATAACTGCTGGGATTAAGCCCAAAAACTCAATTTAAGTCTGAATAATAAAATGGGCCTCAGCCCAGACCCAAACTAAAAATAAAAATACCCAGTTATGACAGGTGTATACCCAATTATACCACCTGAAATTGAAATATGTCATTTTTACCAACCAGTGAAATTATCCAAGTCCAGATAATTGTACCATATAGAATAAAAAAAATTAATAAGGTAAGAATAATTTGTTCTTAGGAACAATGTATGAGATGATTAATTACATAAATCTTGCCTTATATAAATCTCATAATTCTTCAATGAATTAAATGACATGTTCTTTATATCTTAAAAGATATACATATATATATATGTGAAAGTTGATTAAAGATGAAAGAAATGAAAGTAATTAATTACTGTGATAAACATGTCATACATAAGAGATGAAACATCAATTCATGAATGCATTATTCATTCATTGTGTTGCATGACTGTGTGACAGTAGTGCCTGAGATGGGTACTTGAGATATGAGATATGAGATACAGGCTGGGCCTGATTGTTCCAAGCGAGAGCTCGATGCCTGTCTGGGACTAATGTAATCGCGAGAGATCTCGATATGCAATACCTGAGATGGGTATGTGCTATGATATGTAGTACCTGAGATGGGTACATGACGTGAAAAAGAAAAGAAAAGAAAGAAAAAGAAAAGAAAAGAAAAAGAAAGAGAAAAAGAAAAGAAAGAGAAAAGAAAAGGGAAGACCTCGGGGCAAGCATTTGCATTTGATTTGCATTTGCATTGGAGTCGCATTCATACATAACATATAAATTGTGCATAATTAATAAGTTATGAATATGACTAAATAAACATCTACGATTAAATCGATGAAAATATATTAAGCTTGATATGCTTAATACCCTGAGAGATAATAAGATAAAAAGGGATAAAATGAGTAGACATAATAGGTTAGAGGAGAATCATATTCCCTAAGGAGGATGGATTTTCCCTGCACCGCTTACTGAGCCTTCTTGCTCGCTAGGATGATTTGTTTAAAATGTGCAGGGCGTTGAAAGCTACAATTGGACTAGAGCTACAGTGATCTTTCGTCGGACTTGCTACTGTCAGAGGTGGAGGTCCATTATTCTGTCTTGTGGATTTTCATTTGAAGATTTGAACATCCTTGAAATTTGTAATTTTATGAGTTTGGATTTGTTTTCAAACTATTATATTTGCTTCCGCTGAGTTATGAATTTATGTTATATATATGTTGCAAGTGATTTGGGCCTGAGTATGGTTTTAAGAAAATTGTTGTTTAATTTTCTCTCTCCTCTAATCTATGTTTGATTTTACTCTAATTTTATAATTATTTTATAAAGATAATTAATTAAATTAAAAACAAGATCTTATTTTTTTGGGGTTCATATGTGGTCTAGTTAAATTTATGTTTGGAGATTTTTGAGTGAGTAGGAACTGGAATGCTTGATAGTTGACTTATGATTTAAAGTAGAGGATTGTGATTGTTAAGGCTATGGTTAATTGTGAAAATGCTTGAGAAAGTTGTCTATTATGTTATTTTGAGGTTGTGCAGAATGTAAAGTGATTCAAAGTGGAACATGATGCGTTTTTGTGTTTTATGATGGTTGAAAAGTTAAAAAAAAATAAAATGTGTTGTTTCCTAAGCTTGGTTGAAGTATATTGTTTGGTTGAGAAATATTACCTATGACTTAAGTTTGTTTGGTGTGAATTCTTAAGTGTAAATGATGTTGTTTTCTGGGAACAAAAGTTCAGAATGGTCTGGGGAATGACCTATGTAACCCTCCAGACCGTTCCACTTCCAATGTTATTCTAGTAGGTCAGAATGGGTTGAGGAACGACCTATTCAAACCGTTCCCCGAGTTGTTCTTATTGGGAAGCATTTCAGAGAGGTAGAACGGTTAGGAGAAAACATTCCCATATATTTTTCAGCCTAAAAATGTTAAGTTTAGGGCGAACGAGGATTGAGAACCAACCTAATATGAGGTAGTTTGGCATAACTAAGATGTATGGCGGTAAACGAAGTATGCTGGATGTACAAAAATATAAAGATACCTTGTTTTCAGTGATTTGAAAAATGTACTATGTTCATCATGGCACATCATGCCATTTGGGAATTTAAGCATGAAAATGACATCGTGTTCCATGAGCTCGTCCTGTGATGGCTGAAGATTCCCCTGTACTTCATTCTAACAACACTCGATTTAATACTTACTGAGTATTTTTATGTACACACCCTTGTATGTTGTTTTAATGTTGTGCAGGTCTAGGAGAATTTCCACAAACAAGGTCAGAGGAGCACTTTAGGAAGAAATGGTTTTAAAAATTGTAAATGTTTGTAAAAGTGGTCTACATATTGCTTTGTATATTAAAACCACATATGTATGTCTAGTGGGCATCATTCCTTAAAAAAATTATGCACGGTTTCCAATCTTTTTGAGATAATTAAGATTAATTAGGAGTTAAATTTGGCGTGACATTTAGTGGTATTAGAGCAGGAATTATATTCCCTTGGGATAAGTGCATTGTTTTTGGGTCATGTGCATGTTTTGATTTTCAAAACAATGAATTGAGTTTTTGAAAACCAGGAATGGTTTGAGAAAAATCGTTGTGCTCCGACCTCGTGGAATCCTCATGTTTGATTTCTTTAAGGTATGATTCTTTGACTTCCTGCGAATCTTTCTTGACCAATGATAGGGCATTTCTTATATTCTCGTAATTGTTTTGCACTTATTGCATTCTTTCCTTTGCGTACGCAATTACTTTCTTGTATACCTACCTTGGGCTGACATTACCAGATATATGGGAGGTCACGGGCATAGATATATTTGTGAGAGTTTAATGAGAGAGTTTCTAGAGGAAATGAAACATAACAAGTTATAATGATGGTATGTGGGTATTGGTTTGATGAGTATGACATGGGTGCTAGAATTAGCGATAGAAAAAGGGAGTTGTACGGTGGCAAGTCAGATGAACGTATGCCAATTTCAAGCCGACCGTTGTTAAGTAAGATAGTTGAAACCTAAAACATGAGATAAACGAAAGGTGATGATAACGAGGTATGTCTGTTGAGTGCAAAAACCTAGACTGCCTAATTTTAGGGACGAAATTTCCTAAGGGAGAGAGTTGTAACACCCCAAAAATTTAACTAAAATATTCTGAAAAATGTGTAAACAGTAAGGTAAAATGACCTAGCCAAACCGTTCCCCAAACTGTTTCAGTTATGGACAAAAAGCTGATTTTTTAGAAGAGAAGTCTGGAACTACTTGGAGACGATTTGGGCAGCCCGTTCTTTAAACTCTTTGACCTGTTGGGACATCAAAAATAGGTTCATGTGGACATTTCAAAACAGGGAAACAAAACCCTAAAAACACTAACCTGACTCCCTCTTCATCCAACCCTAAAAACACTTCGAATTTAATAGATTTGAGCTTCAAGAAGAACGTTCTTAGCGAATCTCTTTGGAGGAGCAAGGTAAGCTCTAATTGTCTACTTTATTTTTGGGCAAATCTAAGGATAGGGTTTGGAAAAATGGTGTATTATGGATTGGTTAGTGGAGGTGTGCCGTACGGTTTGGAACTTAATACCAAAAATTCAGAAGAGCTTTGTGAGTTTAAAAATAGAGTGGTTTAGGGATTTTGAGGAAATAGAGTTAGAATGTGAAATTGAGTTTAAAAAATGTGTTTAATACGGAAAATGTTTAGCAATGTGAGATTTAAGGTTTTGGGTTAAGAGTATAATTAGTGGTTTTGCCTAATTTGAGTCTTAATCGATTTAATTGATACGAAAAATGGTATATTTACGTTATTTGCATGATGAATGATATTATAGGAGGTGAGGTTCAGATTCCAGAACGGAGCTGAGCGGCGAGCCTGACTACGCAGAGCTCGAGGTAAGTATTTACACTTAGCTTAGCAGGTTCTGCATGTGTACGGGTTATGAAAACTCGATAATTGCGCACTTGTTTAAATAACAGTGAACATGAGTCTTAATGGACATTGATGATCTTGTTGTAATTTAGTATGGAGATGTTCGATATGACATGCTTATAAGATTGCTTGAATGCAATTATGCTTATTCTATATTGATTGTATGTGGAATTCAATTGTATTGAAAGGTTTGACGAGACTTGTCTCGCAACCTTACTTGAAACGAGTGGAAGAATGAAAGCTTGATTGCATTCATAAAATGTAAGAAATTGATTAAGGGCTAATGGTCGTGGGAGTGTGATTTCGCATGAATTGTGCAAATATGTAGCTATGTTGGTTGTGATTATTTGTGGATATGGAATGAATGAAATGGAGGAATGGCATTGGAAATGCATATTTTGCATTCATTCAAGTCATTATTGGCATTTGCATAGGCAAGATTGTATGTTCATGCTTTGAGAAGATAAAGGGAATGCGAGATGTTCTTCCTCAGAAGGTGAGTTATTCTTTTGTATGATAAAAGGGGACTGGCCAAATTGAAAACAAAAGAGAATGTGTCCCTTGTTGTGATTAAGAACAAGCGAGAGCTCAAATTTCTTTGTCGGGATTCGCCAAATCGAATGAAAGCTCCAATTTATGTGGGGATTAGCTAAATTATGAGAGTGGAGTCTCTCATGCGCGCAAGAAGGACCCTGAGGCATGCATTTGTATGAATGGCATTAGCATTTCATAATACATACGGTCGCATTGAAATCTTGCCAAACAGATATGAATATGGAGTGTAGGTGAAGGTTTTGTGATTGTAATTATATTATAAGAAGTGGTGATTGATGTGCTAGTGTGAGTATGGATTATGTGATTATTTGAATTGAAAATGTGTATGAACTTGTGAGTTATGGGAGTTAAATGATGAAATGTGGTCTAATGGAATTTATCTTTGGAAAATTTTAAGTGAGTAGGAATTGGAATGCTTGGTAGTTGAATTGTGATTCAAAATAGAGGATTGTGATTGTTAAGGCTATGGTTAATTGAGAAGATGTTTGAGAAAGTTGTCTATTATGTTATGTTTGAGGTTGTGCAGAATGTAAAGTGATTCAAAGTAAAACATGATGTGTTTTTGTGCTTGATGATGGTTGAAAAGTTTTAAAAAAATGAAATGTGTTGTGTTCTAAGCTTGGTTGAAGTATATGGATTGGTTAAGAAATATTACCTATGACTTGAGTTTGTTTGGTGTGAATTCCTAAATGTAAATGCTGTTGTTTTCTGGAAATAGAAGGTCAGAATGGGCTGGGGAATGACCTATGCAACCTGTTCTCTAAATCGCTCCAGTTCTAGTGTTATTCCAGTAGGTCAGAGCGGGTTGGGGAAAGGTTTATGCAAACCGTTCCCCAAGCTGTTCTAATTGAGAAGCATTCCAGAGAGGGAGAACGGCTAGGCGAACGGCCTGTGCAGGCCGTTCCCCAAGATATTCCTATTTATTTTTCAGCTTAAAAATTGTGTGAGTTTAGGGCGAACGAGGATTGATAACAAACCTAATATGAGGTACTTTGGCATAACAAACCTAATGTGGTGACAAACGAAGTATGTTGGATGTACAAAGATATAAAGATACCTTGTTTGCGGTGATTTGAAAAATGTACTATGTTCAACATGGCACGTCGTGCCATATGGGAATTTAAGGATGAACACGACATCATGTTCCATGAGCACGCCCCTGGCTGAAGATTTCCCTACACTTCATTTTAACAACACTCAGCTTAACACTTACTGAGTATTTTTATACTCAATGTTGTATGTTGTTTTAATGTTGTGTAGGTCTAGAGGGATTTCCATGATCAAGGTCCGAGGAGCACTTTAGGAAGAAATGGTTATAAAAATTGTAAATGTTTTTAAAAGTGGTCTACATATTGCTTTGTACATTAAAACCACATATGTATGTCTAGTGGGCATCATTCTTTAAAAAAAGAAAAAAAATTATGAAAGGTTTCAAATTTTTCGAGATAATTAAGATTAATTGGGATTTTAATTTGGGCACGACAGATATTGATAAAATTATGATATGTTGTGCAAGAGAATATATCATTGAGTATGTTTGATTTGGAGGATTGATATTGTTGGGTTTTCTGACATGTTCTAACTCTCAGGCAGTAGAAATACACATAAAAACACATGAAGGCAGCCCAGGATTCACATCAAAATCGTGTCTAATATATATATTTACACAAGGGTGATTACTAGGTGACATAAAAATTGAAACTTTAATGAAAAGAACATACCATTTTTGTTTTCTCGATAGGCTGTGTATGATACGGTCAAACTCCAACTAACTATCATCTCAGAATATTCTGAGACGACCTTTATGACACTGAGATAGAACCCCAAGCGTGATTCCTCTACAAAACTAATGCACGGATTAAACAGAAAAGTGTACTAGCACAAAAGAGAATATGGTTCACCTTTTTGTCAAAGATCAGATGAATTTCTTGTGAAATTGAGAGTACCAGTTTTATTGATCCCTGAAATCAGCCTCTTAATCTCGCATCTCTCCTTAGAAAAACCCTAAAATTCTCTATCTTGATTTCAGGTGGAAGCTCACGGCAATGAGGAGTGTTTATAAGGGGACAGCTCACTTGTGTGAAAACGAGGGTTTTTACTTCTTTTAAAGATAAGAGTTTTGATTCATAAGACTACTTAACAATCCTAATGCCATTAGGACTTTGTTAAGTCTTTATTAAAAATAAAACACCTTTAAATAAACCTCATGTTAGTCGTGATTCTCATGTGGATAATTAAAAGATTTTATTTTTTAATCTATCCCACATTAATCTTGTCTTAATTTAAGATCTTAATTTAAGACAAGCTTTCTAAATTTTCTCCCTCTTATTTTCTTACATATTTTCACTTAAGACATCATATTTAATAAATAATCTTTGCCTTGAAATCATGTAAGAAATATTATTTCTCATCCATGTTGGGTCCAATTAGCAAAATTGGCCCAGATGCCCGAGCCATCCCAATAGCCAGATTTTGACCTAAGGTGAAAGACTAAAAA
Source organism: Breynia disticha f. nivosa (assembly GCA_948193385.1). Lineage (NCBI taxonomy): Eukaryota > Viridiplantae > Streptophyta > Magnoliopsida > Malpighiales > Phyllanthaceae > Breynia > Breynia disticha. Next base: position 627 of record CANYCX011470788.1, on the reverse strand, counting down.
AATACCTTTTTAGTTTTCCATCATCCATGTACGATCTGTAGGACTATTTAATAAAGGTAATGAGTTTAATAAGTCATAAATCATAGGTGACCTCTAGGAAGACACTATGATCACCCTAAATTAAATTGCTGACTAGCAGTGTAAACAACCCCATTACAATTCAAATACATCCCTTGACCTTTGATATCTTGATTAGCATAAGGCATGTCGCTAACACCCTTATTTATTGTTAAATCACTTTTTTTGATCTCTATGACAAAATTGATAAGTTCGAATAAATAACCAAATTATTTCATTTGGGTGAGGCCACACTCTTTCCAATCATGTCTATCAAGCGGCCGATGATATCTTCTCTCATTGATAGGGCCAATCCCTTCACTTCACTCCTGCTCTTACTTATAATTCTTAGCATACCCAATCTGTGACACTCATTTTCGTAAAAGTTATTTCCAATTTACTCGAATTTTTTTTTGCACTATATTTTTTTTTAAAACATAAGTTGTAGAATCAAAACCAAAACTGAAAATATAACCCATTTGCATAAAACATAATTTGAAATGCGGAAGCAGGAAAAACATTTAAATGTTAAGTTAAGCAAATAATTACATTAGCACTTGTATAAATGCA
>CANYCX011470702.1:0-14767 GCA_948193385.1 Breynia disticha f. nivosa | reverse complement strand
AGTAAAAATATTTCAGTCGACTAATTATAAATTTTTAAGTCGAGTTAATCTTAGTTTAGTCGACTAAATGTTCTCTGCAGCCACTTTTCACATCCATAAATGAAGCATCTTGAGAGCTGCTATTTAAGCTGAAACTGAAGAAAGAGAAACCACCACTTTTTAGAATACCTTTGAAGCTGAGAATTCTCACAACATTAAAAGGTCTCAAGTCTTACATTCTTATTTGTGCAATCAATCAAAAGCTTTCATTGTCTTACTTTGTACTCTTTGCACAACTAGCACAGACTTGTTTGGAGTGTTTAGAATAGACTATAATGGTAGGTGTGACTTGAGCCAGAATTCAGGTTGTGATTGTAAGGTTCCTTGAGCCGTAACTCAAGCTTATACGAAGTTCTCACTGAGCTTCAAAGTGAGGTAATAGTGAAGTGTTTGACAAAATCCTAAGTGGGAAGCTTAGGTAGTGGGGTAGGTATTTCTGCCGAACCACTCTATATTGTGTGTTCATCTTTCGTTAACTTTCTTATATGCGAAAAATTGGTATTTCTTTTCCAGATCTATTCAAACCCCCCTTTCTAGAGCTGGTTTTTATCTAACACAATGATCCATTAAGTATCAGCAATTGAAGTGTCCATGGTGAGAGCCGCAAGTGCCTGAGGAAGTGCATCATTGTCTGATTGTTTGGGGAGACTCCAACAAATTTTGGCGATGTGCCCTTGCTTCCCACCGAGTTGACAATACTCATTTTTGTACATCTCTCTCTCTCTCTGTAATATTCATTTGTATTTTACCAGGCGATGGTGGTTGAGAGACACGGTTGTTGCTCTTTTGATATGATTGTTGTGATTCTGAGTTATTACTTGCAAAATTTGAATATTGAAACAGTTATTTGTGGCCCGAAATCCTCTTGCTTTTGATGTGAATTGATTAGTTTGATGACTGCAATTATTGTAATTTTTTGTTGTTGAATCTGATTTTGTTCTCCATAGAACACATATAATGGAGAATTGGACGCTTCAATCCATGAATTTCGTTGTTCAAAGCCTTATAAAAGAGAGATAACTTCTGAGTAAGAAGGCATTGGGGGTTTAAGCATTCTTGTTGTTAAAGATTCATATTTGGGACGTAGGTTTGCAGGCAAGGAGTAAACTTTTGTTTTATTAGGAATACAATTGCCTATGGCTGCTAGGCTATCACATATACTCTTGAATTTTCTCAAATGTTCTGCTAAGGGTTGGTTTGGCTCTTTTTTGAGGTATGTGAGTTGTTGTCGTAGAGTAAATTCTCTTTCTTGTGAATCTTGGGTATATGTGTTTTTTAATGCATTCCACACTGACTGAGATGATTCAAGACCAATGACTAGACCTAAGGTTTGTTCTGTAAGTGTCCCGATAATCCATCCGTGTAGGAGACGATCTTCTTTTTTTCATTTGACAAACGTTTCTGAGATTCCTTGTTCTTCTTCATTGCTTAATGATGTCTTTTCTATTGTAACATTTGTATACATGGCAGTTCTTTTTTTTTCACCTGTGAGAAGCCCTACCATATCTTGACTTTCAGCTAATGAAAACATTTGTTCACGCCAAAGTGGATAGTTGTCTGGTGTGAGTTTGAGGGTAACAAAGTTGGTTACATTTAGGGAAATTGTGGAAGCCATAGGTGAAGGTTAGAACTCTCTTGTCTCACAAGAGCTCTGATACCAAGAAGAAAAGATGAACTTTAGCAATATTGTTGAAATATTCTCTGCAGTATTTTCTGCTTGAGAAGAGAGTTTTATTAACCTTAATATATAGATGTTTACGTTACATGGAAACTAACAAATTACAGGGAAATAGATATTGCTGTTACATAGCTATTTTTAAGGAATTGATTGCTCAAAAGGATTTCCTATTCTGCTGTGATTAAATTCCAATAAGACTCCTTGAATTTCACTTCATGATTTCACTGCTTGATTAACTTCCTTATCACTCCAGTTTTTATCTACAACTTTATTTACTTGATTTGTTTCCTTATCACTCCAGATCTCGCCCTTATTACTCCATGTTGTAGACTTTAGCTAATTATTAGGAGAGATATGCTTAATACGCAATGACATCACATTTACAAGGAAGAGCCGCCTAATTACCATGGAGCATTTACGACAAAAATTTAAGGAAATTTCTGCAGCCTTCTTAGCAATGGAGCAAGTGGAAATATGCAGGAGAGAAATTTATATTGGGTGGACATTTCATCGGGATTTCTGGTTTAAGTTAAATTTAGACGGAGCTAGCAAAAGGGAATCTTCTTTGGCAGCATGTGGAGGGGCCTTACGAGACTGCAATGGCGAATGGATTATTGGATATGCAGCAAATTTGGGACTTGCGTCAGCGCTTGAAGTGGAACTTTGGGGAGTTTTTCTTGGATTAAAAGTCACTTGGAAAAAGGGCGTGAGGAAGGTGGTAGTATCAGTGGATTCCAAAGCAGCTCTGCATCACCTTCAATCACATACTCCAAGCCACCACCCCCTTTACCCAATTTTCATGAATTGTAGGAAGTTCATAACTAGAGATTGTTGCTGAAGTTTGAACACTCATACCGAGAAGGCAATAGGGTCGCTGATCAGTTAGCAAATGTTGGATATTAATTAGGCCGAGGCCTACAGGTGTTTCATAGCACTCCAAGCCAGTGCAGAGTATTCTTATGGGAAGATAAGCTTGGAGTTACTGTCCCTCGTATGATCACTGGAAGCAGGGATGGAAGCCGCCCCCCCTTGCCGTCGATCCTTCTTTGTTACCGCTCCTTCTTAACTCAGGCCCAGGAGCGGTGGAGCGGAGAGGTCCGAGCGAAGGTGCAGCATTCTCGTAGGCCGTAGGCCAAAGTCGTCACGTCACTCGTCAGAATTGAACTTCTAAGGGAGCTGTGAACAAAAATGTGCGGGATGACTTTTGCCTAAGGAAGAAGAAAGTAGCAGCGACATCGTTTTGATTTTGAGAAAAAATCATTTTTACTTCTTGTTTTCTGATTGTTGGGCTTACCTTCCAAGACGTCCTTTAGTTAGGCCTAGGGTTGGTTTTTTTGACAGCTTTGCTAATATGGATACAAGGTAGTTTTTAAGTTTTCTCTATAATTATTTTAGCGTATAATTATTAGTCTAAATTGTTAGGATGTTTAATTAGTTTTAATGTAAAAAAAATTACAAAATAACACATCATTATATATATTGATAATTATGTCCTTTTCAGTTAAAGGTCTACGTGTCAACTAAATATGCTATCAAATATCGTAATATGAACAATTTATTTTAGTTTATATATATATAGATTATGTGAGTTTAAATTTAATTAATATTTATTTGAATATGTAATTTATTTTTTTTATATATTTTTAAAAAAAATGTGATGGATTCATCTAAATCTAATGTTCTAAGTTCGACTCTATAACAACAAGAAGTAAAAAATTGTTCGTATATCGTTAATTATGCGTAATGTATCAATTTATTTGGAAATTTAAACTATATTAAACTAATTGTTTTTAACTCGCTATTTTTTATATAAATTAAAAAAATAAATATCGCCCTCCTTAAAATAATTCCTGGTTCTTTCACTGACCGGAAGATTGTAAATAGGCATGTTTTGCCTCCTTGTAATCAAAAAAAGAGAGAGAGTTCCTCTTTGCTTAAAGCCTTAACTTTTCTAATGCGATCGTTGCAGTTTGAAGTGATGAAGCTAATTAAAACAAAGTCCTAACTTCATTTTTGTTTTGTTGCAAAAAAAAATTGATCGAGTCCAGACTTGCTTTAGTGCGAGGGTTTATAGTGGTATTTAGGGATCTTCAATTGAAAGATCACTAAATTTCTGGGAGATTCTCCTAGATTTTCAAACGAAAGTCTCAAGTTTCTTCCCCCCAGCTCAATCTCCTTAGCTTAAAATTAACAAATTAAAAGTCTGATCGAAACAAATTGTAGTCATGATGAAGTAGAATATTGAAACAACAAGCAGACTATGAACTACTGAAAAAGCTCGAAGGATTTGCGCAGTTGCAACAATTCTTCCCCATCAAAATGTGAACAACCGATCTTAAACCATTGAAACAAAGCAAAGAAAAGAAAGAAGTATACTACTTGTCTAATTATAAAAACCAGCTCCCAAATCAGTTAACATGTATGTGTACACCAATAGCAACAATCAAGATGGTGATTATGCAAAAGTAAATAACAGCATGAACAAGAATGGCAATCCCACTGGTATTCATGTTACCAAACTCTACAACTCTCGTTCTTGCAGGAAACTGAAACAGAAGCCCTGGTGACAACAGGATGAACAAAGCCACTGCCACAACAACTGGTCCCCAATCAGCACTCATTTTCCTTGGATCTCTTCTGTATAACTAAGCTCTAAATTTTGAAAAATTCTGTGAAGAAGATGAGTTAGAAGAGATAATGAAGCTCATGGAAATAAGTAGCAGGATGAAGGTAATGTTTCTTGGTGGTTAAGGAGACGGGGATGCTTAACTTGGTGAAAGGTGGGTTTAGAAGGAAGGAAAGGTATTATGTCTGTAGTGGCCAGTGGGTTTCCTTTATGGACGTGAATGTAGAAGGAAAAGCAGCCATGAAAATCACTTTCCTTTCACGAACTTCAAATAATTGTTCACTTCATTTCCCTCTTTTCTGTTTTGCTTTATAGATTTTTTGTTTGTAAGAAACTTTGCTTTACAGATTGGTGAAGCTCGAAAGCTTCATTTAGTTAAATTATTACAAAAGCAATAAATGTGGAAAGTTTTATAGGAGTCTGGAAAGGAGAATGTCCAGTATTGATGTTTGTATGTGGTGCTTCATGTTTGGTCTTCCTCAAATTCATACTTGTAGGTAAAGAAAACCAATCATATGGAGATTTTGAGGAAAAATATCTAGACGTGATTCATGTTTTTGTTCATCTTCAACGTATCCACGGGTCTAGATTTGTAATTGATAAATATTTAAATTAAACATTTTCGATACATATATAAATAAATAAACACAGCAATTTTATAGCAGCGGCATTATTAAGTTTTTGTTTGAACCACAAGCTCTCTCATCCGAGTTTTAACATAGCTACGTACCCAAGACTCGAATTCGAAATCTCTGATTAAGCTAGAACAAAATATTTGGTTAAGCTAAAACAACCCTACGCCAATTGATTTACGTGCTCGGTGGTACGTTTTAAGCTAACTTATGTCATTAAGAAACTATTTTTTATTCCCTTACAAAAATTTATCCTTTTATTTCCTAACTACAATTGTGATCTTTCTGGTTGTCAAAAGTCATATTTAGACGGAAAAATACTACTGATCATAACTAATTAAGAATAGTTTTCTAATCTGTCTTGGAATGAGAACTTTACCAATAACATTAAAGAAATATGCTCAGATAATACTTGACATGCGTATTATATTATAAGGAAAATTTTAGTGAGTCTCTTTAAGAAGAGAATTTATTGAACACCCTTAATGATTTAATTAAAATGTATAGATTACGTAAAATTAAAACTGTATTTTATTAAATAAATAAAAAGCTCAGATTTATTTTTACGAATGATCACAAACAGTTGTCTCAATGAGTTCCTTAAAACAGGAGACTCGTGCTAAAAGTCACCGTGTAAAAAAGATGAAATTTTGTGAAAATATCATACTTTGCATAAGTAGAAATGAAATAATTGAATAAGAATCGATTAGTCGAAATTGGCTAGCTTAAAGTTTTGATTCTTAGAACAATGAACAGTGAAATATCAATTTTAAACTGACAATTTAGCTTATTTTTAGTAAAAAAAAAATCAAATATGAACTGTCAAACCTGAATCAACTTGAGCCGGTTAAAACTATCGAGATTTGAGAACTGAAACTGAACCGGCCAAACCGTGTGTTACATAGTTAGTTCCTGGGCCTCTACCGCGAACAAACTCGGTAAAGACAAGACGACGGCCATGTAAAGAAAAAATCCATTTTATGCCGTCCATGAGTAGTTATCAAAGCTGCTTGGAATCCAATGCCATTTCCTTTGAAATCATCATTAGTTCATGATTACTTGAAATTCCGCATTCTGCTCACTGCAAACTGGGCATTCTTCGAAAATGGCAGATTGGGGACCAGTTGTAATAGCAGTGATACTATTTGTGGTGTTAACGCCAGGGCTTCTGTTCCAGCTCCCAGGAAACACCAGAATGGTGGAGTTCAATAACATGCAGACGAGTGGCATCTCCATTTTTGTTCACACAATCATATACTTCGGCCTCGTCACCATCTTTCTTATTGCTGTTGGTGTTCACATTCACACTGGATCTGGATAGCCCATGCCCTCCAACGTAGTCTTTCGGTAGTTGCTTATTATTTATTGATACGAGTTTTAGAGTTCTGTTTCATGATTATTATACTTGCTACGATCATACATATCTACTTTGTTGTCATGCCATTCTCCCACAAAATTTCGGCTGATCTTTGTTGAATGGAAAAAATACCTCTTGACTGAGTGGACAGAGATTCAATTCCAACTAATCAGAATAACTCATCTTTCTAGTTTGGTATATATGGATATGATATAATTTGCAGGTTTAATCAATTAACTTTAAATTAATATGTTATTCTAAAATTGTGTGAATTTCTTGAAGATGCCTTCTTCGATTTGAGATATCCTTGTGGGCTCAGATCTCAAGCAGTGACAAACTTAGAGTTAAAAGGAGATAAAACAGAGAATTTTAGAAATAGAAAATGAGAAACTGATTTCATTGCTTAATTATGTGATAATAATGAAGTTTAAGAAACTGAAGGTTGGCCAACTGTTTGCTTCTAGTAATACACGATGTGCAGCATGAAATTGAATCGGCTTGTCTCAAATCAGGCATGTTGAATGTTAAACCCATCAGCTTGCCTACTAATTTTTTTAGCCACTAGAAAACCCAACTCATCCGATAAATCCAATGCATCATCCGATAAATCCAATGCATAGTTTCGCTAGTTCAGTACAATGCCACACTCAGATCAAGCTATTTTGGAATCAAGAATATAGTGTGGCGATCCAAGATCTAGAATTTTGAATTTTCCAGAAAGAGTCACCTTGAATTGCTGCGGCACCTCTACAAAGTTAGTTACAAGCAATAAATCATCCACGTAAACTTGCACAAACAAGCTGACGTCATTTACTTGCTTAGAAAACAAAAAATATGCAACACCTCCAAATTTATTGACTAATGGTGCAAATTAATGTGGGGATGATTGATAATTGAATTGATGAGTGCCGGAGGAGTGCAGGAAATGATAAAATGTATACAACATCACTTTTCACTTTAAGAGGATCAATCCATGTAAATCTACTAAAATTATTATAAAAAGCAGTGAAGAAACGAAACGACCACTCACACAAGAAGAATGAAGTTTCAATGTTGTAAATGATGACATGTTAAAATTTGTTATAGAGGAATAGTACAAATTACTTAGCTTTTTACAAAAGGACAATGGTATCTTGTCCTTATGTGAATACATGATGAAAGAACACAACAAGCAATACAACCACCAAGCGCGTATATCAACTGACGTGAGATTGTTTTAGCTTAACTAGAGATCTCGAGTTCGAGTCCTCGGTACGCAGCTGTGTTAAAACTTGGTTGAGAGAGCTTTGCCGCCCTTGTAGTCCTGTCAGGCTTAAACGAGGATTAGTCTGAGATGCCTAAGATACCTCGTGGTTCATTCTTCTCATCTTCTTCTTCTCTCACGGCCTTCTTTCTACCTTCTTTTCATCATGATACGAAAGCATTGAATCTTGTTATGGTATCAGAGCTAGTAGCTTAAAAAACTTCACCAAAAACATAAACAAACAAAAACCCAATATGACAAAACAAAACAACCAAGAAATCGTCAATTTAACAGATAATCCTCACTCACCATACTACTTACACCATTCAGACAATCATTCATTTGTTGTAGTCACACAAGAATTCACCAACCAACAACTATTCAAAATGGAGTTGATCGTTCCTTTTAGCACTTTCTATAAGAAACAAACAAGGCTTTGTGAATGGTACAATCCCTTGCCGATATGCAAATGATGCACTATATCCAGTGTGGAATCGCTGTAATGATCTTATTGTGTCTTGGCTTTTAAGGTCCATTTCGCCTTCCATTGCATCAACTGTGTTCTACTTTACTTTTGCGGCACAAATTTGGACAGTCTTAAAGAAACGATTTTCAAAACCAGATGATGCACGGATTTGCTATTTGCAACAGCAGCTATGTGTACTTACACAAGGCAACAAAACGATTGATGTTTATTTCAATGAACTAAATACTATCTGGGAAGAACTGAAACTGTTCAGACCATTGCCATTTTGCTCTTGTGGAAGTTGTAATGTAGATTCCTTTGAGAGATTTGTTAGTGCACAGGAGAAAGATTATGTATTCAAGTTTTTAAATGGGTTGAATGATACTTATAGAAATCTCAGATCACATATTGTAATGATGAAACCATTTCATAGTCTAGATGAAGCATATCATCTGGTATTAGGAGAAGAATCAAAATGATCTTATGAGATACGATCTAGGTCTGTAGGTCTTGTGAATGATGTATCAACACTGGCTGTTCAAGGTGGTAGATTCAGGAATTCGAACTTATTTTGCTCAAATTGCAAGAAAACAGGACATGTTAAAGAGAAATGTTATTCCTTGATTGGGTTTCCATCTAAGAATCAAGGAAGTAGCACTCGAGGAAATGCTAAGTATCAATCTAGATTTTGATGGAGAAAAACTCAGATGGTCAATAGTGTGAGCACACATTCTAATGGTACTGAATTATCATCTTCGGATATGAGATCTGAGATGAATGTTCCAATAGATGAAATGAAGAAATTGAGCATGTGTAGTTCAGTTGGCAATGTGGGAAGTGAACGTGCATATCAGATGGAGCAATTGTTGCCTAAGGTGGATCAACTTTTATCCTTACTGCAGACTAAATCAACACAAAGCTCAACTACTTCACAATCCATGGTAGCTTCTTCATCCACTTTAGGTATTGTGAATTTCAAAGATTCTTTAATTCATTTATATGCAAAACTTTGCCATTGAACAATTGGATAGTTCATACAGGTGTTACATATCATGTTTGTTGTTTCATAGTGTCTCTTAGTGCATCCAGAGTTATGTCTAATATGCATGTTCAGCTTCTTAATGGTGTTAAGCTTAAAATCTCTCATGTAGGAACAATCCAATTGTATCCGATACTATGTCTGCAAAATTTCTTGTGTGTGCCAGAATTCAAATTCAATTTACTGTCAGTAAGTAGATTGACTTCAAATAAATCATATTCTCTAATGTTTTCTTATGAGCATTTTATAATTCATGAACAATTTTCTAGGATTATGATTGGATATGCTAGACTTAAAGATGGATTGTTTCTACTTCAACCACTAAACTAATTTCCAGAAAGTCTCTCAGTAGCTCAAAGTTGTTCCATCGAGCCTGTCAACAATTTTGATTTCCGTCTAGGCCATGCTTATTTGGATAGAATTCAGAAAATTCATACTGTTAATCCTCATGTTAATAACACTAAGTTTATTTCTGATATTTTCCTAATGGCTAAATAGAAACGTCTTTCTTTTCTAACTCATGTAAAGAACACATTTTAGCTTTTGACTTGATACATGTGGATGTTTTGGGACCTTACTCTAAGCCAAGTTTGCCCAATGCGCATTATTTTATAATTATTGTAGATGATCATACAAGAATTACATGGACTTTTCTGATGAAATCCAGAATAGATGTTGGTGTTTTGTTACCAGAATTTTATGCTCATATTTTGACACAATATGGAACAAAAACCAAGTGTATTAGGTTAGACAATGAGATGGAATTTAGATTGACAAATTTTTTCTCTGAGAATGGCATTGTTCATCAATTGTCGTGTGTAGAAATACCACAACAAAATTCCACTATAGAAAAAAAACATCAGCATTTGCTGACAGTTACTCGGGCTTTTATTATTTCAGTCACAATTGCCTTTAAAGTTTTGGGTAGATGTGATACTAGCAACACTTTTCTTATTAATAGAGTACCAACTCCAGTCTTAGAATATAGAACTCCTTATGAAATAATGTTTGGCAAAGCACGTAATTATACATACTTAAGAGTGTTTGGATGCTTATGTTATGCTTCAACTTTGGCAGGACACATAACCAAGTTTAATTCACAAGTAAGAAGATGTGTGTTTGTAGGATACCCTAATGGAGTAAAAGGTTACAAACTATATGATCTAAGTACACAAAAAACTTTTATCTCACGTGATGTGGTGTTTCATGAGTTAATCTTTCCATATGAGTCTAGTATGTCTGCAGTTCCAAGTTCCAGAGTTGCCTTTATATAGTTTTCAAGTTTTTGAACATGATGATGACAATGATCATTGTGTTGAACCCAGTCCAAATATTATGTCTCCTTCGATCGAAATGTCTTAAAATACATTTATTCTGGTCACAGGTAATCAGAATACATCTCCTTCGATCACTAGTTCACCTCCTCTTCGTAGGAGTACAAGGCAAAGAAATTTGCAAAAATATTTGGATATTTACCAAGCGGATATACCACCATCATTGGTACATTCTACTGTTAAATATCCCATAAACAAGCATCTTACTACTAAGTGCTTATATGGCACATACAAACATTTTGTGGCATCTGTACAACTATTGTGGAACAAATAACTTTTGATGAAGCAGTACAGTATCCTGCTTGGAAGCAAGCAATGGAAGATCAATTGCTAGCTCTGGAAGAAAGTGGTACTTGGCATATCACTCCTTACTTGCTGATAAGCATTATAGTGGTTGTAAGTGGGTTTACAAAGTGAAGTTGCAAGATGATGGAACGATAGAAAGGTGTAAAGCCAGGTTGGTAGCCAAGGGCTACAACCAATTTGAGGGTTTTGACTTTCAAGAAATATGTAGTCCAGTGGCAAAACAAGCCACAATTAGAGTGTTTCTGGCTATTGCTGCAGTTGGCCAATGAAAACTCAGCCAAGTGGATGTAAACGATGCTTTTCTCAATGGAGAACTTATTAAAGATGTGTACATGGAAGCTCTGCAGGGATATCATATTCAAGGGGAGTATCCTACAGGTAGAAAGCTTGTTTGTAAGCTACAAAAATCACTATACAGATTGAAAAAGGCATAGCGTCAATGGAATGTCAAATTGGCAGAAGCTTTGATCTCCTTTGGTTTTATTCAGTCTAGGTTTGATTACTCTCTATTTACAATGACTATGAAAGGTTTCTTAGTTGCAATTTTGGTTTATGTGGACGACATCCTAATTGAATGTGCATCTTTTGTTGTTTTCGCTAAGGTCAAAGGCTTCCCAGCTGATACCTTCAAATTGAAAGACTTAGGATCACCATGTTATTTCTTGGGACTAGAACTTGCCCGATCTGTAGAGGGAAGTGTGCTGAATCAAAAAAATACATTTTTGACTTATTGACAGAGTTTGGATATCTGAATTGCAAGCCTGCTGCAACATTAATGATGCAGAATCATAGACTTGCCAAAGCAACAGATGAAGATGCACTTGCTGATAATTATCAGTATAGGAAACTTGTTGGAAAACTCATTTATCTCACTTTTACTCAACCAGGCATAGCCTTTGCTGCTCATATTTTGTCACAATTTCTGGAAAAACCCACGTTAATCCACATGAAGGCAGCACATCGAGTATTAAGATACTTGAAAGGAACACCAAGAAATAGAATTTTCTTTCCACAAAACAATAACATCAGATTGACTGCATATTCAGACAGTGACTGGGGGCTTGCATTGACGCACGAAGATCTGTATCCGGAAATTTTATATTAATGGGTGATGCATTAGTCAGTTGGAGATCCAAAAAACAATTTGTTGTAGCACGCAGCAGTGCAGAGGCTGAGTATCGTGCGTTAAGTGCTACAACATGTGCGTTAAGCGCAGAGGCTGAGTATAGTGCTGTGCAAGTTAAGTGTGATAATAAATATGCTCTTAGCTTGTCAAGAAATCCGGTGTTTCATGATCGAACAAAACACATTGAAATGGATATACATTTCATTCGGGAAATTGTAGCAACAAAAGTATTCAACCTGTGTATGTGAGCACTCTACATCAGCTAGTAGATTTATTTACTAAAGCTTTGTCCAGAAGGCAATTTGACAATCTGATTTGCAAGCTGCAAATGATGGATATTCATTCTCCACATTCTCAACCCACGAGGGTGTGGTGTAGTGGTTAAACACCCCCGAGTGGCTCTCTGCGACGCAGGTTCGAGCCTGGGAAGTGCCCCTTGTGAGGGAGCTCCATCCTTACCTCCCGGAGCGAGCCCGGATTAGTCCCGACCAATGTGTTGGGGATATCGGGTGGTTCAAACCAAAAAAAAAATTCTCCGCATTCTCAACTTGAGGGGGAGTATCAAAAGCAGTGAAGAAACAACCACTCACACAAAAAGAATGAAGTTTCAATGTCGTAAATGATGACATGTTAAAATTTGTTATAGAAGAATAGTACACTGAGTTTGTTACAAAAGCATACTAGTATCTTGTTCATATGCAAATATATAATGAAAGAACAAAACAAGCAATACTATGATTCCTTTCCACTCTTCATCTTTTCTTCTCTCGCGCCTTTCTTTCTACCTTCTTTTCATTATAATACAAAAGCATTAAATCTTTTTAATTGTCGATAAAATGAATATGAAACTGATATCCTGATGAAGAAATTAATAGTGTTGGTCCCAAAATCAATGTGAATTAAATTAACAACATGTTAGTTTTCAAATGAATAAAGATCACTTGTGAATGAAAACTGTCAGAAAGTCTAGGTGGACAAAAACAAAAATATCTGAACAAACTTATTTCTCTTGACACGCTGGCATAGACGACAACAGCGTGCTGTCGTTTAACATTTAGCAATCAAACAGTAGTTATTAACAAACAGTCTAGTAAATATAATTCCAGAGAAATTAAAATGTACTTTCAAATTAATTAAAAAGACAGCTAAACGTCCAGTCATCACATGTTAGATTCCAAATTCTGCCTTGCCACTTTTTTAAATACGTGGAAATTGGAAAATGACATGTCCCATTATCCAAATAAATTACTACATATCGTCGGATATTCTCTTCTTTATATGAAAAACAAATATTTGGTTTGTATATTATTAAATCCGGACGTCCAAATTAATCACATTTAAGAATCATAATTAAGAAACTACGGACTTTAACATAATTATAACTAGGAAAATTCTCATGCACACACTTAACTTGTGAATTATATATGATTGTGGGTTCCAATATAGAATGCTTGAAGTTATCGTATACATCCTAATCTCCATGTCTTTTATTCCTATGAACTGTAAATTAATCTATATCCTAAGTCCTATCTTCTAAAAGAATGTTTTTTCCAACATAAATTGCATATTCTTGCCCAACATAACGAATTTTATATTGTTAAAGAAAAAACATGCACTCAATGTAAATTAAAAAAGTGAAACAATTCAAGCAGGCTTGCTTATAGCATTGCGAGATAATATCGTGAGAGTTAAATATGTAGGAATTGAAATTCCTTGAGCCAAATTTATAAACAGTACCGAATACATATGTAGAAATTGATGACGTATAAAATAAGACTGTAATTGAAAGCGCACGTAAAATTCATGACTCTTAATCTCTCGAAGATCTAGATATATAAATCTTCTAGTTGATCCATACACAAAACTTACTAGAAAGAATAATAGGTATCGGAAGTGAAGAGGTACGTTTGATAAGATACTTTTGTTCACTTTCTAGTGTGTCTAATTAGAACATCATAATTCATTATATGTAGATGATATAATAACATAAATTAGCTTATACTCTGAGTTTCTACTCTTATTATATTATGACCCTACACTTATTATATAATATGACAAACTCATACTATATTGATTAGATCACTTAACTAGATCATTAAACTTCATTCTAGTGATTAACATACAATTAATAACATATTACATATGCGTCTACATATCCAAATGCATCAATATATAAAACACATGTTGGTAAGTCTATAAATCCAACAAATATTAATATTTTTAATTAACAATTATCAGACCAAAAGTATTGTGAATGAACAATGTGAAATTATGATTAAGACAAATTTCACAATTGTTATATCTCGTTATGTAATGGTACAGAGCCGGCACCAAGCCCTAATTAACCTAATACATTCTCCAAATCCTACCAAGGTGGAGAAACTAACATAAATTATATTTAGCAAAATAAAAAGAAAACCCTCTTCACAAATCAAACATGAAGCAGTACTTATTATAAAATGATCAAAAACGATAATTAATCTAAATTATACTTCATATCATCAGGCTTAACTCGTTCCGAATAAGCACGTTCGAGCTTGAAACGTTCTTGGACAGATGAGATATACGAAGCAGCCTTGACATCAACGCTTTCATCACCAATAACACCAATAAGCTTCTCAAGCTTGCTTATCTTGTCATGGCGGTTCGCATGTTCCGCAGGAACTATAAACGACACCTTATTCACGTAGTCTTGGTGGTGAACGACATAGCCAATCGTATTTGCTGTGGGAGTATAAGAGTTTTGGCTTGGCTTAACTTTGGTAGTGCTGTATTGAACATTTGAGGAAGGTTTTGATGTCGTGGTTGAACGATAGAATGGCATTAACTTGCTTTTCATGAACCCTTTGCGTTTGCGGTTGGAGTCCATAGCTTATGATATTGTTTTTTGAGCTTTCTCGTTGGTGGGATTGATTGAATTC
>CANYCX011470179.1:0-22804 GCA_948193385.1 Breynia disticha f. nivosa | reverse complement strand
GCAAGGATGTCGTCTTCTGAGGCGTCTTCTGTATGTGCTTTATTGTAATCGTTAAGTGTTACGTTAATGCAGTTTACTTATTACAATTTATGTTTGCCATATTTCAATTACTTTACAGCTTTTTGCATTTAGGAGTAGAGTAATTCAGTTTAGTTGAATATTTAACCTCACTAAAAGTCCTAAGTCAGTTAGGCAATACGAACCCACAAATAAGCAAACGTTCACATCCATTCGCGACTATCTTTTCCGCGAAACAGCATCCACACGCGACCGGCGTTCCCGCGAAACTTTGGCACAACAGAAGCAAAGCTTCCTGATAAAGTCCTCAGAACGTTTTACACTATTCTCGAATTTAAATCCACACCGCAGACCAAACACTTGAACCAAATTCTCGAAACTCTTGTTTCTTACAAGAGTTATGTCAAACCTACTTATGAGCTTTTTAAAGAGGCGCGTAAACACGGTTGTCAGCCCAATACGTCGTTGTATAATATTCTAATGCGTGCGTTTAATTTTAGGGGCGAAATTAGTGTTTCGTACAAACTGTTTGGTGAAATGTTTAGGAGAGATTTAGTGCCAAATGTTGAGTCTTATAGAATATTAATGCAAGGGCTATGTAGAAAAAGTCAGGTTAATGGTGCTATTGAATTACTAGAGGATATGTTGAATAAAGGGTATGTTCCGGATTCGTTGATTTACACTTCTTTGTTGAATAGTTTGTGTAGAAAAAAGAAGATTAGAGAGGCTTATAAGCTTCTATGTAGGATGAAAATTAAAGGGTGTAATCCTGATATTGTGCATTAAAATACTGTCATTGTTGGATTTTGTAGAGAAGGTCGAGCAATGGATGCTTGTAAGGTTGTTGATGATATGGAGAGTAATGGGTGCTTGCCGAATTCAGTTTCGTATAGGAGTTTGGTTTGTGGGTTGTGTGATCAGGGGATGTTTGATGAGGGTTTGAGGTATTAGAGAGAAATGGTGGCAAAAGGGTTTTTGCCACATTTTTCAGTTTCTCATGGTTTGGTTGTGTAGTGTTGGAAACAGTGTGGAAGGTTGTAGAGGTTTGTTGTAATCTTCCTTTCACGATCAGAGGAAAATGTTCAAATTTAGGTTGGTGTCTAAGTGTGCACACATCAAAGTATTGGTTTTGGTGCATGCAGTCAAACCAAACCGGATTGAAAAATCGGCCCGTTGAACTAATCACTATTTCAATCCGTTTTTACCATTAAGACTGTTTTGTAAATGAACATATTCAACTAGCAAAAAACTCTATGAATTGAACTAATTTAAAGTATTATAAAAAACTCTTTTGGTGTTTTCAACTTTACACTTCAAACTTTATATATATATATTTGTATATATTATTTATAAATTACCGACTCAATCAATGATACAAATTCTTTTTTTCAGTTTGATTATCGACCCAATTATGATAATATTAGATTCAGCATTCATGTGACTTGTTTTCAAATCTTCATTTTTTTTTGCCTAGTTTGTAATATTGATTGAAGTTGAATGTAATTTCAGTATTAATCTTCCCTTCCAAACTTTCAAATCTTGGACTTAAATGCTGATGAATCCCCATCATCATCATCATCATCTCTATAATGGAAATCAAATCAAAACTAGTTGAAACAAAGCATTCTTTGTATAATTCAATAATCACTGAGGACACTTTCATAAGAGCTTGCTTCTATGCCTGTGAAAACAATGAACAGAATGAAAAAAGAGTTTACATCTTTTGCAGCAATACTATCGTTGATTTTGTGTTGGCAACAGCAAACAAAACAATCCATGGTGACCTCCTTTCAAACACATCCTTCAAGTTGATAATGAAACCTCACTGCTCAACTAGTTTCCACAGTCTTGAACAATATTTCCCCTAACTTTCTCTTGGATATAATATTTCCCCTAACTTTCTCACCGGCCGGTTCCGGTTCCGGCCAACCCCAAGGCCTGAACCATGAACCGCTGGTTACGGCCCATTTTACACCTCTAGATTAGGTTTTAAACAGAAATATGAATTTAGGAGAATTTTTTTATTTTGGATGGCATTCTACAATTAAATGCAACCTATAGTCCCACATAGTCAATGGAATTTATATTCTTTTCTATTTGATCGTTTGCTATTATTGGGTTTCCATTTGAATCACCATGTGGGGTATACTGAAAATTTAAAAGCTATAAAAGCTGGTTTGGGATCAAATATTAAAGTTGGCTTTGCATAAAGTTTGAAATGTGAGGACAATTTTGTTATGACAACATTAATAATTGCACTAACCTGTGCAACATGTGAAGTTGTCACTTGAGGAATTCTCATATATTGATTGACCAAAGTCCAACCAAATTTAAAGAAACAAATTGACGAAGTTGTGATCTTGGAAGACCTAAATATGTGCATCCAATTAAACAAACCCAAACCACAAACAAGAATTAAGTTTCTAACGAGTAAATATTGGAGCATATACAAGTAACAAAATCTACTCAGCATTGCTCTTTGGTTTTCTTTTCGCCCGGCTAAAGAATTTCGAGGGCGGAGATGGCGAAAAGTCGAACGGAAGAGGGGGAAGATCCATCTCCCCTTTCAAAATCCTAACAATGTCTCCAATATCTGGCCGTAATTCCGGCATCTTCTGCAGACAAGTTAGTGACAAGTTGATGCACAAGGATGCCTGCTCCTTGTTATATTCCTCCTTGAGTCTCTCGTCTACTAGTTCTAAAATGTTTCCTGATTGAGCTAACTGCCTGCACCAACTTATGAGGTTTGCTTTCTCCAGCTTCATCGGTGAAGCAAGGACGTGTAACGGTCTTCTGCCGGAAACTATTACTAGAATCAAGACACCTAAACTGTATATATCGCCCTTCTCCATCAGGTATCCGCAACCTCCGAATTCTGGTGCTACGTAACACAATGTCCCTCTCATGCTCGTCGTGCTACTCAACTCGCGGCTGAAAAGATCCCCGCTCCACATGTCACTACCTGCCGCGGAATGCGCATTGTTCTTTTTCTTCCATCCCTTTCTAAAACTGAACTCCCCATTCGGATTGTGGTCGAGTTTGTTGTCTTCTGCAAATCTATTCCGTGTGTGGAAGTGAAATTGACGACCAAGATCAAAGTGTGGAATCTTTAACCTTCTTCTCCACTTTGTTTCAAGATTCTTCAGCTTCAAACCTTTCTTGTTAATCTCTTCCAAGTTCTCTTCTTTCCACCACTCTTTCATCTTCCTATTTCTCTTCCTACGATTTTTCCTTCCCTTACGATCCTCATCCTCGAATCCTTTAACCAAGTTTTCGAAACAATATCGTTTAACTACACATCCATTTTTATCTTCTCGTTTGTCTAAAGGAGCCGAAATACGCAATTCTGTTCTCTCGGGTGTACTTCTCTTTTCTTCATCCCAATCGGGATTGGATGAGGGGCAAATCTGGCTTCCTATCCATTCCATTACATAATCCTTACTGCATAATTCACCACTGCCATCCTGCCTCCACCACCAGTCCTTTCCCCACTGTTTCGCACTCGATGAATCATCTATGGCAGAAGAAGTATTAGTATTCAACTCCTTACTATGATCAATGCTAGATAGTTCATCATCATAAGGCACAAATTTACAATTCCACTCGTCCCCACTAGCATCCACACAAGAAACCTCCTTTCCCTTTCCATTTCCAACCTTAACATCATTCTCAAATGCTAAGTTGGTATTATAATTTAGAGAATTCAAGTTCAAAGCTCTAACATTATAACAAGTTCTACTATTTTTAGATGAAGAAGAAGCTTGTAAAGCAAGGGCAAAATCTACCTCTGGACAACTCTCCACAGGAGTACCAATTGCAGGAGTCTCTGAAGTCAAATTTCCTGAAAGCTCTTGACTCTTCCAAAGCTCCTGACTCTTTCCCAAATCTTGGCTAAAAAAATCAACTCCAAACTCACCCTCCATTTTCATCCTGGACAATCCAAAATCCGAAAGCTTTGCTCTTAAATCAAAATCAAGCAAAACATTGCTTGGTTTGATGTCTCCATGAATAACTGGTGGATCACAACCGTTATGCAAGAACTCAAGCGCACTTGCAACATCAACAATGATTTTAAACCTTTTTTCCCAGCTCAAACTCAAATGCCCTTCACCAAATAACAACTCTTGCAAGCTTTTATTAGGCATATACTCATAAACAAGCAATCTCTTGCTTTTCTCAACACAGTAACCCAACAAAGTGACCAAAAAAGACGATCTTAACCCACCAAGAATCTGCAACTCATTCTGAAACTCTCTTTCTGCCTGTAAAGAAACCGAGTCAAGTCTCTTAACAGCATATAACTTACCATCTTTAGCAATGCCTCTAAAAACAGTACCAGAACCACCTTTCCCAATAACATTTGCATCATCGAAATCATCAGTTGCAATCTTCAGCTCTTTGTAACTGAATCTTCTGAGCTTGAGAGGAGTGTTGGAGTCAAAAGGAATAGTTCTGGAACGATTTCCAAGGGAGAGCCATAAATGGTAAACAAAGTAAAGAATGGTAAACAATATAACAACAGTGGAAGATATAGAAAGAACCAAGAACAAGATTCTTGTTTTGGTAATAAAACTTGGTGTTGGATGGTTGGTTCCAGGTGGTAATGCTCTTGAAGGCATGGTTATGGCTTGGCTTTGATTCTTCTTCTCCTCTTCTGGGTTTGCTTCTCTGCCTTTACTAATTTAGCAAAGAAAATGTAATGATTTGTTTTTTTGAAGAAAAGTAGGGATTGATTTTACATCTTTTCAGCAGTTGTAATGCAAAGTGAATCCAATGTCAAGGAGATTGCTTTACAGTTGGATAATCATCAAATTAAGGTTGATAATGTTTTTTACTCATTGCTGACTAATTTTTCTTCGTGCGATGATTAATGTCGCTTTTTTTGGAACTCTGTGTTCCCTTCACATGGACTGGTTTAATGGAGAAATTATTAAACGGCTCTTGTTTTTTTCTCTTATTTTCACATTAATCCTACTTATTCCATCATAACTTCTTTCAATAATAGGGTTGGAGAGAGTAGGGACACCTATGTCATTTCATTTTGAGTTTAATGCTACCTTTGTTCTTAAACAACTGTTGTTTTACCAATAAACAATTAAATTAAAAAATGATTTTAATAATTAAAAAAAATTATTTTGTCTATATTTAAAAATTTAGTGTTATAATACATTTGTTGTAGTGTTCTAAAATATTTAATATTGGCAAGTTTTTCTTTGATTTTAGCTTTGGTGGAACAAGTTTTCTTTTAGAAAATGAAACCAAAATTTAAAGAGAAATATTTTTAAAAAAAATGTGTTAAATTCTAAGAACACATTTATTTTTATATAATTTTTTTAAATCTAAAACGACACTTAAAACATGCATGCTATAGTTTTCTTCTCTAGAGATGGGTGTAACAAGCTAGGCAAAAATCAATCTCCAAATTATCTAGTAGTAAAGGACACTAAGTTCACTTAAATAAGATTTAAGTTTAAATCCGAGCTCCACCTTATGTTTGTAAAAATTGAGATTGAGAGAGGCATCTGCGTGCCGCGCCCAGAAATTCTCGAGGAAAGATGCATGTTATACCGCTCACATCACACTTTTTTTTTTAAAAAAAAAAGCTAGGCAAGGAGAAGAGAGAAGAAGTGAGAAAGAAAGGACTTGAAAGTGGTCAAAGTAAAGACAAAGATGAGTTAATAATTGTGAAGAAAAAGCAAAAGAAAAGGAGACTTAGTGGGATGTTGCTTTTCAAGTGTGAAGACAAGTGATATGAGTATATTCACCCAAACAAAATTTAAAAAACAATTTTATTAAATTTCACTTTTTTAAACTCAACTTTTTATATATATCTTTTTTTCCTAAACATGTACCCCTTTAGTAAATACAAAAGTAATTCCGGAATTATATTTTATTGAAATTTTAAATAAAAATTGAGATGAAAAATTGACAACACGATAATAGAGTATGAATTAGTAATAATGATGGAATACTAAAAGTTTCCAAAAAAAAACTTATTTTCTTTATAATTTATAGTTAAATAATAATAGCTTCAAATTATTCGTTGTTTGAACAATATCATCAAAGCTAACAATCCATCATTATAATATGTTCACCCAATAATAATTATAGGAAGAAGCTTTGTATTTATGACCAATTCCTTACACGAAGACAATGATCTGAAATCAGTTAACTATTACTCATCAGAATGGTTTGATGTGCTTCTTGTTATATTTCTGGGATTGTGAAGCTCCTCTTTGTTGCAGTTTGTCTGGATGGAGACACAGTGTTGCTTCTGATATGCCTTTTTTACATGTGAATTGTCAATTAAATTTGTGAAGGGAATTGCATGCCAGCCACTATTGGGCCACGGAATCTGAAAAATTCGAACCATGAAGGCAAATGATTATAAATCTACCAGAATGTCTTGTCGAATTCAATTAGAATCAACAGCAGAAAAACAGAAATCTTACTTGATGAAGTGTTGAAAGCAGAAAACAAATGTTGGTTTCTTTACCGGACGACCACAACTTCATCCATCATTTCCATCTCTATCTGTAATTTCTGGAAAACAAAGCAAATTCCCCGATTAATGACTATATATTGTTAAGTTCTAACCTCTTTCTCTGATATTTTAACTTCTTTAGGTTTCCTCTTCTCTAATTCTTCCTGCAAAAGTAGAAACACTGTTACTTGATCCACACTTAATCAAGATTCTCAAATTTCTCATGTGAAAGAAAGAAGAATTTTACGGTGTCCGTCCATGTTCGTCACTCTGTTGCGTCAGCTCTTGTGAACTTGCTCTCTCTGCAGCATTCAAACAGAAAAAAGCTCGTACGTCATTCATCACTGAACTTACAGAACAAAAGAATTTGTGGTATTAAAGCAGGACAATTCATTACCAGAAGCTTCAGCAGAGTGATACTTCTCTTTGGCCCAAGCAATGGCCTCATCAATAGACACTGCTTCTCCATTTCCCTCTCTATGATCAGAATTGATTTCAATCACATAAGAACTCGTCACTTCATCTTCTTCCTGTTCAATTTCTTCTTCTTCCATTACATTAAATTCCATTCCTCTAGACTTAGCCTCTGGCAATGGCTCTTCACAAAGTGAAGAAGCTGGAGATGATGGAGAGTTCAGCTCCAAATCACCCATTGATATTTTCGCACTTCTGTAAGAATTGGGTTCAATACTGATGGTTTCTGGACACGAAACCTGCCGCGAAAATCTATAACAAGAGCCCGGAAGATTGTCATTCCATTCACCAACCATGGGAGCATTTTCAGCAGTACTTTATGGAAAAGATGTCATCTTTTGTTTCCTCTGAACTTCTTCAGGCCTCATTGTGTTTGAGTTCCATCTGCAAGGTACATTTATCGGTCTGTAAAATTTAAACAGACAAAACTCATTGATGAGGGCATTCATCGAATTGCATAAGAACCAATGCTGATGGAATGAACAGTGCCGTATGACAGCTTCTTGGCTCAAACGATAGCTTCCATGAGTTTCAAAACTCCTAGCTATTTTAGTTTGTTTAGAAGTCTATATGGTTCTCAGTTAATTAGTTGAGTTCAAACTCAAATACTATGATTAGATAAGTTAGAATTTCAGATTATTATCAGATTAATATTTAGTTATCAGTAGATTATCATGAAACCATCCCTTCACTATATAAAGGGTCATCAGTTCATCAATAAAATCACCTATTTTCCTCAAACTTTCGTAGACTTACTGCTGCTATTGGGAGTTTATATTTCCTAACACGCATACGTTGTATCAGAGTGGTATCAGAGCCTTGATTTTTGCAAGGTTTGTTCTGTCTGACTATGGCCCATAATCCCGTTGCTATTTGGAGACGACTCGACAAACACGGGACAACCATTCGCAATATCGAACAGCAACTGGCCTCAATTTCACGGCAATTGCAGACTTTATTGCAAGGTAACAACAATCAAAGAATTGAGGACGTAGCTGCTAGGGAAGTTGCCCCTGCGAGACGACCTCGATTTAACGCCCCTGCAAGGAGCGCAGAAGACTCCAGCGATGAAGAAGAAGAGTTCCACAGGGAAGACTATCACAGGCAAAGGAGAGGCGATCAAGAGTATAAGTTAAAAGGTGGACATTCCATCCTTTAATGGTAATCTAGACATAGAAGGCTTCCTCGATTGACTAGAAGAAGTAGAGGGTTGCTTCGATTATGTTTGATTACTCCTTAAGGATATTTTTACGAAACTATTTAAATCTGCAATACAAAAATTACACATAATCAGAACAATAAAAAATTTTATAAATAAATTACAAAATTTGTTCTTACAAGAAATACTTGAAATATTTTAGTGTTTAGAATTTTTCGTAATTTTTTCAAAAAGATATGCCTAAACTCTTACAAGAAGATATAAATTTAACAAAAGAAAGCTGCTTAAATTTGCATACCTTGTTCTTCACCCACAGGAACTTCAGCAGGAGGAAAATTGGCCTGCTTGGTTTTGATGATAGTTGTGGAAAATAAAGAGTCTTGCTTGTGGTTTTAAGGGAGAATACAAGGAATCTTACATTATTGAGTGTGAAGGGCGTGAGTGGTGGCGTAAGGGGGTAGACCTGCAGTGATGAGAGGTAGAGCTACAGCCTTGAAGTTGAAACTCAGCTGCGTCCCATGAAGCACTGACAGCCCAATGTGGGCGGTCAGTAGAAGGTCAAATGCCGCCCTTTATACGGGCGGCATACGACGTATGTTGCTTGTATAGAGAGCAGCATATACGGTTTCCGTATACCGCTCCTCATACGAGCAACATACATGGTTATTTCCATATGCCGCCCTTCATACTGGCAGCATACATGCGTATGCCGCCCGTGTGGAGGGTAGAAATGCTTAAAAACACCCTTATTAGGGAATTATGTTTAAAATCGCTCCTAACTAATAATTTTTTTTTCCCTATACATCAGTTAGGTAAATTGCCCGCATAAACACGGTTGTCAGCCCAATACGTCGTCATATAATATTGTAATGCGTGCGTTTAGTTTTCGGAGCGAAATTAGTTTTTCGTACTAACTGTTTGGTGAAATGTTTAGGTGAGATTTGGTGCCAAATGTTGAGTGTTATAGAATATTAATGCAAGGGTTATGTAGAAAAAGTCACGTTAAATGGTGCATGTCTACTATCTACTAAGAATTTATTGTAAGGGCTCCCCAGTGAAAACCTCCCACCCACAGATCCTTTAGCTGCAATGAGTTTTGGTTTCGATTCAGTCTGGTCGAGTTGATGTTTTGCCCAGCCGCGGGTGAGCAAAGCAATACTCTTCAAGAGTCAACCTCATACAGCCAAAACCCTGCCTCTTTCCACACACTCGCACCAACTTCCCCATCATCATCACTAAAGATCACACTAACAACGCCAAAACTCAATGCTCAGTAACCAAATGCCTCGACACTTCACTCTCTCCTCCAAAACACTCCTTCCCATCACACACACACTCACTTCCCACTTCTCCTCATCCCCATCAATTGGCACGCCAATACGAGTCCAGAAACTAATAGCTTCACAATCAGACCCTCTTCTCGCCAAAGAAATTTTCGAATACGCCTCCCTTCAACCCAATTTCCGCCACACCTTTTCCTCTTACCTTATTCTCATCCTTAAACTTGGTCGTTCTAAACACTTCAATCTTGTCGAGAAAGCTGTCTTAGACCTCAAATTGAAACGCCATTGTTACCCAGTAAACCCAACTCTTTTTTCTTACCTGATTAAAATATACTCTGAAGCAAAGCTTCCTGATAAAGTCCTCAGAACGTTTTACACTATTCTCGAATTTAAATCCACACCGCAGACTAAACACTTGAACCAAATTCTGGAAACTCTTGTTTCTTACAAGAGTTATGTCAAACCTGCTTATGAGCTTTTTATAGATGCGCATAAACACGGTTGTCAGCCCAATACATCGTCGTATAATATTCTAATGCGTGCGTTTAGTTTTAGCGGCGAAATTAGTTTGTCGTACAAACTGTTTGGTGAAATGTTTAGGAGAGATTTAGTGCCAAATGTTGAGTCTTATAGAATATTAATGCAAGGATTATGTAGAAAAAGTCAGGTTAATGGTGCAGTTGAATTACTAGAGGATATGTTGAATAAAGGGTATGTTCCGGATTCGTTGATTTACACTTCTTTGTTGAATAGTTTGTGTAGGAAAAAGAAGATTAGAGAGGCTTATAAGCTTCTATGTAGGATGAAAATTAAAGGGTGTAATCCTGATATTGTGCATTATAATACTGTCATTGTTGGATTTTGTAGAGAAGGTCGAGCAATGGATGTTTGTAAGGTTGTTGATGATATGGAGAGTAATGGGTGCTTGCCGAATTCGGTTTCGTATAGGAGTTTGGTTTGTGGGTTGTGTGATCAGGGGATGTTTGATGAGGGTCTGAGGTATTGGAGAGAAATGGTGGCAAAAGGGTTTTTTCCGCATTTTTCAGTTTCTCATGGTTTGGTGAAAGGGTTGTGTAGTGTCGGAAAGAGTGTGGAAGGTTGTAGAGTCGTGGAGGAATTGATGAAGCATGGTGAAGGTCCACATTTGGATACTTGGACAATGATTGTTCCTACTATTTTTGAGGTTGGTGATATGGAGGAGGTAGAAGAACGTGTGGAGAGGGTTTTGAAGGTGGAGATTAAGGGTGGTACTAGAATAGTTGATGCAGTTAGTGCTTTGGAGGAGTACTTGATCAAAAAGGGTCAACTTAATAGTAGGAAAGGTTGAAGTATAGAGTACAATCCTCCTACTTCGTTGCCATTCAAACTGAGAATTTGTACAGTACAAGCGCACTGCGACTGAGGAAACTTCTATCTTCTTGATATGATGCAAATGAATCTTCTTCATGAACTTCAACAGACCATGAGTTTGCTGAATCATTTTATTGAGATTTTCCATTTTTATTTGTTTTGTCCTATCCAACGAGTAATTCTGATGATGTAGCAAAGATTGAAACAGAAGTTCAATAAATTAGCTTTTGTCAATTGTCATATCCTATGATTTTATCATGTAAAAGTTTGCTTGCAAGAAAATTCTCAGAAAAGATTTAAAAAATTATCAAAACACTCAGAATTCATGGGAGTGAAGAAAGAGCTCCTATTGCCTGCACATTTGGTGGCAAGCAAAAGCAATCATCTCCAATGAAAATTAACACATCACAAGAGCAGCAAAGAACAATTGTGTTCTCAATCTTGTTCATCCCTCTCAATACCTTTTCTAACAACTAGCACCCGATCTTTGAATACCTGCATGAGACATAGAATGATCAACATGGCTAGAAACTAGAAAGCAACAGTAGCGATAAATAATCGATATAATGTTAAAGAACTAAACTGTTCCATCCAAAGAAATTGCAGCATCACGCTCTGCAGCAGTCGAAAAGGAAAGAAAAGCATAACAACGGTTCTTTCCTCCTTTACGATCATGCAGTATCCTGGCACTAACCACAGTTCCAAACTGACTGAATTCTTTTGTTAAATCCTCAGGTTTCGTAGACCAGCGAAGATTTCCTACATACAGTTTATGCGGACTTTCATAAACCAGATTCCTGGTTGGAGCTGAATTCAGCAGTTCTGGATTCCTGTTAGAGTTCATTTCAACTGAAAATCTTACTCTCATTTCCCTCCCTCCTACATCCTTCAGAAAAGCAGTTGAATTGAATTTCAGATAAAATGGTAAGCAACGGAGAATTAAAGGGAAAATATTGTTAGTTTCACACTCACAGATTTATCTAGCGCCGTAATAGCCTTTCTTGCTGAATTTACTGAACCCATTGTGACATAACCACAGCCTCTGCTTACTCCAGTCTCAGGATTTTTCGAAACCTGCGAAGGAAAATCACCACATTCATCTAAACCCCTTCTTTCTCAAGGCTAATAATATGAAATTTCAAGAATGAAAAGAACAAATCTTTATATCATTCTTACCTCAACAGAAAGAACAGTCCCAAAAGGCTTGAACAATTCAAGAAGCTCAGAAATATCATAACTTGTAGGTAAATTACAAACATAAAGTTCACAAGGTGTAGGTTGCTTCTTAAACTCCCTATCAACAAATTTACTATCTTTCTCCTTCACATTACTCTCTCCATCAATCTCCTCCGCAACAGCAGACTTTCCACCAGCAACAGATAAAATCTTTAATCTTTCAGTGCTTTTGCCACGCCTCAAGCTCAAAAACCAGTCCAGTGAACAAGAAAGATGTGTTTTTTGGCGGGGAAAAGAAGAGGGTAATGTTTGAGTAGGAAGTGACGTCGTTTTGGGTTTGGGTTGCCATGGTGGTGGAGGAACAAAGCGTGCGGTCGCCATTGAAACAAGTGAGAGTTTCGTCAGTGGATATTACATACAATTTTTTATTTTTTTAAAAATATTAATTTAAAAAAGTTAAAATGGTTTATAGAAATGACCGAAACGGGTCGGATCCGGGTCGCATAAAAGAACAGAAATAGCGATTCCAAGTTTCCAACTTTCAGATCTAAACCCATACCGTTTCGAAAATGCCTTCAACACCAAACGGCACCACCCCAACTCAAAACGACGACGCATCCGATGCTATCAAATTTGGCACCCCCGAATCCCTCTCTCTTATCCAAAACCTTACCGACGTCGGATCCATGACGCGTCTCTTACACGAATGCATTGCATACCAGCGCGCCTTAGACCTTGACCTCCATGCTCTCCTCTCCTCACGCGCAGACCTCGACAAACAGCTCCACAGTCTCCACAAATCCTCCCAAGTTCTCGACATAGTCAAATCAGACTCCGATCACATGCTCCAGAATGTTACCGCTACCTGTCAGTTAGCTGACGAGGTCAGCGCCAAGGTGCGTCAGCTCGATTTAGCGCAGTCTCGTGTGGACGCCACGTTACTGAGGATTGACGCGATTGTGGAGAGAGGGAATTGTATCGACGGTGTGAAACAGGCGATGGAGAATGAGGATTATGAGAGCGCTGCCAAGTGTATTGAGAAGTTTTTGAGCATTGATGCGAAGTATAAAGATTCGGGTGAGGATCAGAGAGAAATGTTGTTTGAAGCGAAAAAACAGCTTGAAGGGATTGTGAGGAGGAGATTGACTGCAGCCGTTGATCAGCGTGATCATAAAACAATTCTGCGCTTCATTATGCTTTACCCTCCTCTTGGATTGGAGGAGGAGGGGCTGCAGGTATATGTTGGTTATTTGAGAAAAGTTGTTTCAATGCGAAATAGAATTGAGTTTGAACAGTTGGTTGAGTTGATTGAGAGTGGTAGTGGTCAAAATCAGGTCAATTTTGTTGCGTGTTTGACCAATTTAGTTAAGGATATTGTTGTTGCTATTGAGGATAATGACGCAATATTGAGGGATTTGTGTGGGGAGGATGCTATTGTTTACGCGATTTGTGAGTTGCAAGAGGAGTGTGATTCACGAGGGGGCTTGGTTTTAAAGAAGTATATGGAGTATAGGAAGTTGGCAAATTTGGCGTCAGAGATTAATGCGAAGAATAAGAATTTGCTTGGGAGTGTTGGTGGAGGAAGTGAAGGGCCGGACCCTCGTGAGGTTGAGTTGTATTTGGAGGAGATTCTTTCGTTGATGCAATTAGGGGAGGATTATACGGAGTATATGGTTTCAAAGATTAAAGGGTTGAGTTCTGTAGATCCGGAGTTGGTTCCAAAGGCTACAAAGTCATTCAGAAATGGGAGTTTTAGTAAGGTTGTGCAGGATATTATTGGGTTTTATGTGATTTTGGAAGGGTTTTTTATGGTCGAGAATGTTAGGAAAGCTATTAGGATTGATGAGCATGTGCCCGATAGTCTTACGACTAGTATGGTGGATGATGTGTTTTACGTTTTGCAAAGTTGCTTGAGAAGAGCGATATCAACGTCGAATATTAGTTCTGTGATTGCTGTATTAAGTGGTGCTAGTAGTTTGTTGAGCAATGAGTACCATGAAGCTTTGAAGGAGAAAATGAGAGAACCAAACCTTGGTGCGAAGCTGTTTTTGGGTGGTACTGCTGTTGAAAAGACCGGGACTGAGATTGCAACAGCATTGAATAATATGGATGTGAGTAGTGAGTATGTCCTGAAGCTAAAGAATTCAATTGAAGACCAATGTGCCGAGGTGAGTAACATTTGGCATGCCTGCCTTGCTAATTTACAAGTTGTCAACTTTTTGTCAGTTCCGAAGTATATTATGAATGTTGAACTTAGCGATGTCATAAAAACTCCAGCTTGATTTTGAGTTAATAAAGAATTTTGTGGCTTGTGTTTGGGTGAAATGGTGGTGATAATTAGGAAGAATTAAACCTTTACAACTTAAGAAATTGAGGCGTATGAGTTAGTATCGATATATTCTGAACACTGCTCAGAAAAATATTTATGTTTCTTTTATGGAGGTGCACTTAAAGATAAACTTGGCTTTGATGAGAAAGATTTGATATATATTTAATCCACGTATCTTTCTGCATTATGCTGGAAGAGGAATAGTTTTGCCGGGGTGTTTTCAATAACTTTGGTTCCACTGGAAATGAATTGAATTCAGTATATTGTATGTAAAATAAATTGTGCAAAATTATGTAGGTTAATCTGGATTACTATTTGGAATAGTTTCATTTTGATTTTTTATTTATTTTGTTGATAAAGTGATTCCACCTTTGAGTAGTTAAACAAATAGCAATTTCCTATTTTATGCAGGTATTTCCTGCTCCAGCTGACCGAGAAAGAGTAAAATCTTGTTTGTCCGAGTTGGGCGATATGAGCAATACTTTCAAACAATCCCTAAATGCTGGTTTGGAACAACTAGTGGCATCTGTGACACCTCGAATCCGCCCGGTCCTTGATAGCGTTGCAACTGTCACATATGAGTTGTCCGAGTCTGAATATGCAGAGAATGAGATGAATGATCCATGGGTCCAGAGGCTTCTCCATTCTGTGGAGACAAATGTATCATGGCTTCAACAACTTATGACTGCCAACAACTATGATTCATTTGTACATTTGGTCATCGATTTCATCGTGAAGAGGCTCGAAGTGATTATGATGCAGAAACGGTTCAGTCAACTAGGAGGCCTTCAACTTGACAGAGACGCTAGAGCTCTGGTAAGCCATTTTTCTGGCATGACTCAGAGGACTGTTAGAGACAAGTTTGCCCGTCTTACTCAAATGGCAACCATCCTCAATTTAGAGAAAGTTGCTGAGATTTTAGACTTCTGGGGCGAGAACTCAGGACCTATGACCTGGAGATTAACACCCGCCGAGGTTCGGCGAGTTTTAGGCCTCAGGATTGATTTTAAACCAGAAGCAATTGCAGCTCTGAAGTTGTAGAGTGAATCTTCCATGGTTTCATATTCCATCAGCTCCCAACTGGGTAAGCAATAAAATCAAATCAGCTTATAGTTAAATTCCATCTTCCCCAGTCTCCATCAATTCTTTCATTATTGCTCATGGCCAATCCATGTGAAGTTGAATACAACAATGTTTCTTAATTTTCCTCTGCTGTTGTCTTGAGTTTGTAGTGTTCATACTCAGCAAAATATACCATTGAGAGTTGTAAAAACTTGCTTCTTGAGAGTTCAAAATTTTGATTTGAAAAAAGTTTGGAAGAAACTTATATAATACTTTCATTTCCTGATATAGTAATAAATGTTGCAAATTATCATCAGTATAAAAAAGTTAAATTTATCAGAGATGCAAAATATGATACCATATAATTACCATCCAACCAATACAAACAGAACAATAAATTAAACCTTGAACTTGGTTTTCTTGCACATTGAAATTTAGGAAGATCAAAATTTTAAGACAGAAAAAGCAACCTAAACATCGTATCCTACTTATGTGGGGTTCAATTAACTTCCATTGTTGGAACTGAACCTAGACATGAGCAGTTCCTTCGGTGAATTTGGGGTCCTCGCATCTGTACCGCCCATCTGGTCCGATTCCAAAGCCTTTCGGATCTGCGAAGACGTTCTCAAGCAGCTGGCTGCGAACTGGATGCGGACTCTCGTCTGCAAACTCGACAGCATCTTCAACTACTTCGTCTATCTTCTTCTCAATCGCTTTCAGTTCGGCTTCGCTTGCTAGTTTGTTCTCGAGTAAGTGTTGCTTCAGAGCGGTGATGGGGTCTCTGGCAGCATAGTGAGCTTTCTCAGCTGGCAAGGAAGAGAAAAAATGATCAACAATGAATAAAATAAACAGACACAACCGGCAAAGATATGAACTTCATCCCTTTCATCATTATCACGCAATGTATCCAAATGACATAGAAATAAGAACTCACCAGGGTCACGAAGCTCGTCGGGATCGGCCAATGAGTGGCCTCTAAACCTGTAGGTCTCACATTCCACCAATGTTGGCCCTTCTCCTCTCCTGGCCCTTCCAATGGCCTCCTTAGCTACCTCCCTTACCTTCAAAACATCCATTCCATCAACATGAACTCCAGGCATTCCGAATGCCGGACCCTTCTTATAAATCTCAGGATCTGACGTTGCCCTCAGATGGGACATCCCAATAGCCCACAAGTTATTCTCCACAACAAACACAATGGGCAATTTCCACAGAGCAGCCATGTTCAAACACTCAAAGAACTGTCCATTATTACAAGTTCCATCTCCGAAAAACGCCACTGTGACATGATCACAATCACCCTCCTTCAAAACCTCCCTCCTATACTTGGAGGTAAAAGCAGCACCAGTGGCAACAGGAATTCCCTCACCAATAAAAGCAAACCCTCCAAGCACATTGTGCTCTTTGGAGAACATATGCATAGATCCACCTTGGCCCCTGCAGCATCCAGTGGTCTTACCAAAAAGCTCACTCATCACAGCCCGAGCCGGGACTCCCTTACTCAAGGCGTGGACATGATCACGGTAAGTACTCACAACAGAGTCCTCTTGCTTCAATAACTTAATGAAACCAGTTGAAACAGCTTCTTGTCCATTATAGAGATGAACAAACCCAAACATTTTACCTCTATAATACATCTGAGCACACATGTCCTCAAAAGCTCTCCCCAATATCATATCCTCATATAGCACCAATCCTTCTTCTTTCGTAATCAACTACATATTTCACATAAATGACCAAACATGTAATTAAACAATCAAAATTCAAATCTTTATAAGATTCACCAAATTTTTTAAACTAAAACTTACAATGGGCACTATCATCGTAACACAAATTCACCTTATAAACACTAAAACTTCAATTACAAACATAAAGACTCAAACTTTATTATAATAAAACAGAACATAATAATTAAAACTTTAACTGAATAAATCCAAAAAAAACAAATGGGAAGTAATATTATACCAAATTGGAGCTTGATTTAACCTTCTTCTCCTTAACCACATCAGAAACAGCAACAACACGAGAAGAACGGGTTAAATTAGAGTGAACAGATCTCGAAGAATTGAAACGAAGTTTACGAGTAGATCCAAGAAAAGAAGCGCATTTAGAAGCATCAATGAGATTGAAAGATTGCTTCTCATAGGATCTAGAGAGAGGGAGAGATTGGATTAAATTAGAAGCAGAGAAAGCAGCGGCCATCTCTGTTATAAAAAAGAAAGTGCTCTGTTTCTTTCTGCCCTTTTTTGTGAGAGATGGAGAGGGAAAGAGAGAGGAGAGGGGTTGTATAGAGAGAAGAGGGCGGAGAAAACGAGGGAGGAGAACT
This sequence comes from Breynia disticha f. nivosa, assembly GCA_948193385.1. NCBI lineage: Eukaryota > Viridiplantae > Streptophyta > Magnoliopsida > Malpighiales > Phyllanthaceae > Breynia > Breynia disticha. The sequence goes on along the minus strand of CANYCX011470179.1, from coordinate 5,143 downwards.
TAGAAAGTAACACCTATCAAGTGCTGATTACAAAATGGAACCAACAAAGAAATCTTACCCAACTCTCAACTGTTTTTGTATGAGTTGTATGGCCTTTGCTTCTTCACTTCATTTTGTCTCTCTCTCTCTCTCTTCGCCGACCGAATTTTAATATTAGTCTTCTTTTTGAGAAATTCAACGAGACAGTAATGTCGGATTTTTAAATACAATAAAAATAAATCTAAATTTTCAACCTCATAAATGAAATTTATAATTCAAATTTATATTTATTATATTTAACGGTTTCGTTCTATTGTTTTGTTGAATTCTCTTAGACTCATAGTAAAATCTCTCACTTGCCCTCTTGTTTTTATTACATGTATGTCTACTAAAAATAATATTATAAAATTTTACAATAATTATTATTTGAAACTAATTTAATTTTAATTTTTGTAACTTATATAAAAGGAGATTCGTTCAACATGAGATTAAGTTCCACGAAGATGCAGACTAGCCCTATACCAACTCTTCGGTATATTTTTTTATTGGAAATATCCTTGATCCCATTAGTAACAAGTGAGACCAAATAATTTAATCCGAGTAGTTGCTGAATCATACCACATAGTTCCAATAACAACAAAAGTCGCAATTTTGGGTTTTGAATTGCATACTAAATATCGAATATTTATGCTAAAAATAAGCTTTATCCTCTTATTTTGTTCTTTTTTTAGAAGTACTTTTCACAATCTTATTGTATGTATCGTTTTTGTACTCATTTTTGGTGTTTGTGTGGTCGTCATTGGATATATGGAAAGTTAGGAGCTGCAATTTGAATTTGAGTCGTAATTGTATCAGTAATTTTTTATTAAATATCATTATTTATGATATAAATATTATAAAAATTAAATTCATTTTATATCTAATTATATATTTATTAGTCTTATTATCGAATAAAAAATTATCGTTGTATGCCAAGTAACGTGGAGCGACTATGTTGATTGTGGTTAAGGCCGATGTAGGCGACATCCAAATCACACGTGCAGGATGGATGAGGACAGCAGCGTGGCAGATTAACTAAAACCAATATTAGGTAACTTAATTAGTAAAATTCGACTCGATTGGGTCCATAGCTCAGTGGTAGAGCATTTGACTGCAGATCAACAGGTCGCCGGTTCGACTCCGGCTGGGCCCTTATGGTCCTTTATTTCCACTAAACTGGCTGGGTCCATACTTTTTGTTTATGACTCCGTTGTAGTAATTGCTATTGTACTACCCAATAAAACAAGAGTTCTCTTATTAAATGCACAGAGGAAAGAGTTGAGTTATCTTGTTTTCGAATTCACGATCGTAATCATGGTATCATTCGTGTATTGTCTAATCGCATTATTGTTTCTGGTACAATGTTTAACGGATTAGACGAAAATCACAAAAGAAAAATGTCTCAAAACAATGGATTTCAATAACAGTCTTGGCCAAAATGACTATAATCTCAACCCAAAACATCTATAGCAATTCCATACCAAAAACGTCCGAAACATAAACTACCTTCTACCATTGAGAATGCCGAAAGGAGGTCTCTAATCGAACAATCCGAATCCCATATCATCGTCGCTCTCTTCTTCCGGCTCCTCCTGCAAAACAAGCAAATCAAATTCAACCAACAACAGAGGACAGAAAACAAATTCAGCCAAAAATAATTATGCCCTGCATTACCTTCTTCTTCTCCTCGGCCGGAGCAGAGGCAGCGGCAGGTGCGCCACCAGCGGCAGCACCTCCAGCAGGGGCAGAGAAGGCAACAGGAGCACCACCGCCAGCAGCGCCAGCGCTGAGGATGAGATCATCAATGTTCCGTTTCTCAGCAAGCTTAGCAAACAAGCTAGGCCAGTAAGAATCAACCTTCACATTAGCTGCGCCAAGCAATGTCGCAATCTTCTCAGACTACCAACAAAAACATTAACCAAACAGAGTCTCCTTCAGATCATTTAAGCATATCCCAATAAACCAAATTCACAGCTACTAACAATCAGTTCAACTATGCTGTCAAACGAAACATAAAAATGCTAAACCAAAAATAATAAAAGGGTTTGAAGAATATACAGTGACAGAAATGCCATCATCATGGAGGGCAATTACAGCGTAACTGCAAGCGAGCTCGGCGAACGACATTGTTTTACCTACAGTAAAATCCAAATTATTATGTAGAACTAGGAATAATAATTCATGAAATGATATCGAAAAAGAATAAGAAAGATGAAGAGATATTGAGGAGAGTTACCTTGATGAAGGTCTTAGTGGTGCCGCTTGAAACTGTGGGTTGTTGCAAGTCTAGGGTTTGAGAGAGATGTGCGTGTGGTTTAACGAGGGGTGGATGGTCTGCTTTAATGCGACGTCGTTTATTTTCTTTTTTAAAAATAATGAATTTGGGTTGGGCCATAAATGATATTGGTTGGTCTTGTTCAAAACGAGAAAATTCTGATTAACATTGGGCTTGAAGTTGTTTGACGGCCCAGAATTTTTTTAAAAGTGTAATTTTCGAATTAACAACACTACAAATCTAGGTTAATGAACTAGCTATTAAACCAAATTGTAAAATCGTTGCGAGTAAATAAATAAAAAGAAGACGGAAAAAAATATAGTACGTGAAAGATAACAATGTTTACAAGCTAAAACTAACTACTTACAAAATGGTTCAATCTTTCCTCATCTGATCTAAAATACCAACTCTTGCAAAAACCTTGATTGCATTAGCAAAGACATCATCTTTACACTCACAACAATCATTTCTCATTTGATCAATCACTTCTTCCATTTCCACAACCCTTTTTGAGCTTACAAGCATACCAATCATTCATAAAAATAATAGTTATCAAATTCGCAGAGGCAAATAAACAAACACTTTGAAGACAACTAGGGTTGTAAACGAGCCGAGCCGAGTTTTGGAGTGTTCAAGTTCGGTTCGTTTAAAATTTCAGAGTATGAGCTTGAGCTGAGCTTTCTCGACGAAAATCTTGTTCAAGCTCAGTTCATTTAAAGCTAACGAGTTTGTTCACAAATTTTTCCAAGCTTGATTAAACAAAAATTTAAATATAATTTTATTTGATAGCGAGAAAAGACGGAATCACAAAGAGTGGTAAGTAGACAACTTTGAATATAAGAACTTGACTTTTTCCAACTTGGACCGCCTAAACTAAATGTGTTTAGCAAGTGTGGTATAAAACGACTGCGTTTCAGAGGAGGTTATAATGACAGTATTCTTTCTTTTGTAGTGAATTACACGCGCTGGAGTTTCTCCGGTCAAATTAGGTTTGCTTTTCTCTCTCTCTCTCTCTTTACATTGGAATGAATTTTACGATTTTAAGCTCAAATTAGTTCGGTTTGATCTGGCTTATTGGATTTTTCGTTGGATTTGCATTTTGATCTAAGCTTCATTACTATGCAATCTCCATCTGCGTCTGCTATCTGCCATTCAATCTATTAGCACAATTAGTACTTTCTTGAGGTTAGCTAAAGTGTTGATGAGCGTAGTGAGGCTTATATATGTAGAATGCATTTATTTATTGTTCTATGTCAAGATGGATTTGTTGATGTATGAGGTTTGGCATCAATGTTAGTTTAGATTTATGTTGCGGTTTCTGAATTTGGTATTTTAGTTCTTCTTCTTGTTGAATTTGTTGAAACAGATTCTGTGTATAATTGAATAATCTGCCCTTTTGAAATGTTATCTTGCTTGTTTTTGCAGCATCCAATTGTGGTTGTTTCATCTTTTCTGCAAATTCAAATTATCAAACCAATAAGAAAAGCTGCAAGAAGAATAAGATTGTGGGATGGCCAAGCAAAGTAGGATAAGCGGAAGGAGAAGAAATGAATCTTTGTTAAATCGGTTGGTGACTTCTGTGTTTGAGTTTGTAAAGTTTGCGGAATTTGAGATATTCTTCGTCCTCTTTTTTATCATTGCATTTCTTCTCTTGAAAAATCTCACAGCTAAACCAGAGTACAACCAACTCCTTGTAAAGAAGCCTGGTGGTATGGATTGGTGGCCTTATCAGTAAACATGAAAGAGTGGTTTGTTGCCAATTTCTTTTGGTTTAGAATAATTTAGTTTGGATTTGATTGTTGAAGATGGTTTTCTTTCCTATATGCAATGTAAAAGTACTACTTGAATGTGTCTCCAGAAATCTTAAAATGTTTACAGAACAATTACATGGTAGTAGTTCAGAATTGTGGAGTTTCAGGTTGAGTTTTCTGTAGTTTTGAAACTCTTTATGCTTTTGTACATTATATTCCAGAATGTTTCATGTTTTATAATATGATATGGAAATGACTATGAGCTTTCACCAACAATTAGTCAATCAGAACAGCTTTTTCCATGCTCAAACTGTACCAAATTCCAATTATGTTTAAGTCCTTTTTTTTTGGTATATACAGAGCATCTCGAGGCCTGGATTTTGGTCTCTAGAAAATGGGTTTTCTGTCTCTTTCTATAGCAGGCATTGAGGAGGTCGTGCTTTCGCATTTTTTAGGTATCTTTGCAAGAGATTTCAGACCCCACTAATTACAGAACACAGAGTATCAATAGTCTTTGTAGTTTTCTGAAAGGTATTACTGCAAAAACTCATACCAACAATAGCCTGTTCACAGCACTCTTTGCATAAAAATATCTAAAGAGGCAGCTCGAATACGTGCCAAATAGACGGAAACACGTCGCCTCTCTGTCATGCATAATTCTATAATCTCGCCCTTTTATCCCGTATTTTCGTAAGTTTATTTTCTCTATTAATTTTAATTCTACTATTTTTGTAAGTCTTCTATACAAAAAGTTGTATAATTAGTAAAGAACTCAATTTTTTTTTTGGTCTGAACCACCCGGTATCCCAAGCCGACGGTATGGACTAATCCGGGTTCGCTCCGGGAGGCTATAGAGCTCGCCAAGGGGGATTTTGCGCTTGGCAGGATTCCAACCCGGATGATTAGCCTAGGAACAAATCCTCCAAGGTGCCCATTGTCATCTGGGTTACCCCTCAATGTTAGTAAAGAACTCAATGATCATGATGGAAGTGCCAACAACTTCCATTTGGCTTATAAGATTCCCTTTGATTCCAAATGTAAATGTGAGAGACCTTCAAAACATGTAATGATCCATAAAGTTACAATTGAATAAGAAAAA